>JANIJG010017309.1:0-38927 GCA_024611175.1 Megaceryle torquata
GCAGCAGACACTGTCTGTGAAAACAGGCTGCTAACTTCAGAAAGTGCAGTTAGTTAGAAGAACTGAGCTGAAAAGTAGAATCACTGACCAGAATTATTTCTGTTCTCACCCAAACCAAGACACATACTCATACTATCCAGTAATTATAAAGTACTCCTGTGAATTAAAGATGATGGCCCCATTGGCCTTGAATGATGGCTTAGCTATTATTTTTTGTGTGCTTTTTTTTGCAGTTGAATCTGTCTGGAATATTGGGAAGGCTGTGCTGTAATTCATTAGGGTGCTTATTTTTAAACTATGAAATGGCCACTTACCTGACAGTATAGCACAAGGGAATGTGATGGTGTTCAAAGACTGCTCTGATAATGTTAAACATGGTGTGGTGTATTTGAGATACACCGAATGCTGGAAGAAGTCATTGCACTGAATTGCGACTAGAACTACACTGGAGTTATATCCTAAAACAGTCCAAACATTTTCTTCAAAAGGAGCCCAGGGAATGAATTGGCAGTTCTACAGTGTGATTTTTTTGGTGACTAGGACTGAGGAGTAATCTGTGCTAATTAAAATTTAGAATCACTGAGATAGTCTACCATATTCTTTCAAAGTGCCCTGTCAATAAGCAAAATTATTTTGGGGGACAAGCTACAGTTTGTCAGGTCAGCATAAATAAGTTCACAAAATAATTTCCTAAATCATGGTGAACGGTGCTTATCATCAAGTTTAAATATCTGCTGTTTGCCTATTGAGAACCCAAATGAACTGTGTTCTATTGAAATTTTGAAGGACAGAGGGGCTCTGCATAACTGCAAAAACTGCTAGCCATGATAAAACTTCTGAGCTATCAATGGTAGCTCATACAGTGTCTTACTGTAATCTTCCAAACTCTTGATTTTTAGATATCAATGACCACAGTCCTTCGTATTTTTTTATTACATTAATTGGTTTATTTAATGAACTTGTAACTAGTGTAACTAGTTCAAAAAAATTGTCATGTTTTTACTAGCTTCTTTTTGGAATTATTTTAGGAATGCCTTTTCTGGGGGTCTTTTAATAATTAAAAGTTTAAAACTTGTAACATTTAGGTTAGTTATTTCTACAATTAATTATTTCAAGGAAATGTTAGAGTAAGACAAACAAACAAACAAAACCAAAACCAAACCAACCCCTACTCAATAAATTAATAACTTGAATAATCATTTCACTTAAAATTTTAATGTCTGTAAAAATATGAAACCAATATTTTTAAGTTTTCCTTGAACTAGAAAAAAAATATTTTAATATATTAATTGACTGGGTAGAAAGAACAGCTGTGCTTTGATGCAATGATGGAAAAGTTACAAGGTTTTTTTTTGTTACTAGATTTATTCTGAAAACTCAGAAGGAATCCAATCAGAAATGATCAATGTGATTCAGTTTTCTGAAGATATTTAGAACACAAGTGATTCAGCAGCATCATGTACTGAGATAGAGATTGTTTATGGATTTAGGTGTAGGTACATGTCAGAATAAATATTTGTCTAAATTCTGTTCCTTTGTTTTCTCTGTAGCTGGGTCACAGAAGGCATACTTCTTGTCTGCAAAGAAAAAATTGGGTTTTTTTGTTGTGTTGGTTTGTTGTTTTGGGTTGTTTTTGTTTGGTTTGGTTTCTGGGTTTTTTTTGTTTGTTTTCTTTTTTTTTTTTTTTCCTTAACTTTATTTTACTTCTTTATAGATTGCTTAGAGACAGCTTGGAGAGGTCAATCCTAGGCTTGCATCAGACCAAAATATTAGAACTCCCCAATTTAAATTTTTCACAGGTGTGCTGATTTTCTGCCTCCATGCAACTGCTCTACATGAATATGACATTTGCTGTGCTCTCACTGCTTATAAACAATATAACTAACTGATTAATCTATGCCTACGTTCAGTGAAATATTTATGACACCTTTTGGTGTTGTACATGCTTTTTAACAACTTTTTAGTACTGCACTCACTAGATTCTCAGTTAAGGGAACCCTCCAACTCCTCAGGCACTCTTTTGAATTTGCATTTAAGAGTTACTGTGTAAAATGTGGAAGCAAAATTGGAAGAACATACCAGACACAAGCACTTCTTCCTCCCAAGACAGTCTCTCTGGCACTAAACTACAAAATCAGCCTGCTTGGTTTCTCTCCTACCCAATAAATGTTACATTCTTTTCTGAATTATAATATAGCTACAGCAAAGAGTATTTCCTAATGTCTACCTAAATTGGTTTCCAAAGTTGTTTAAAAACCTATGAAGCTCTCATATCATACTGTGATTGCATGGCTATGGTAGAAGTAATACTAAAGATAAACTGGATTAGTTTTTGGGTTTTGGTTGTTTTGGTTGTTTGGTTTTGGTGGCATTTTTTGTTTGGTTGGGGTTTTTGTTTGGTTGTTTGTTTTGTTTATTTGTTTGGTTTTTTGTGTTTTTTTTTGGGGGGGGTGTTTGGTTTTGGTTTTATTTTGTTTTTCAGATGTGTATATTTGAATAAGAATTAAAACTTTTCACTACACATCACTTTCTGCTGAGATGTACCTCTCCACAATAGGTGAAAATGTATTCAAACATCTATGAAGAGAAAAGCAATTAAGAAATGTGTGTTATTAATTGAATTAGCACATTTATTGTGTGGATACTGTAGTTTAGAATCTATCCATCAATAATCTTTATGCTTTACTTCTGTTTCCTCATGGTTTAATAATACTAGAAATGTAATACATGCTATTATGTGTGGGATTCATCTTCACCATAGAAACAATAATTTAACTGCTGATTTTTATTTGCAGAAATGGAGCTACTTGCCTATGGTATAGATACCTCAGAATCAGAGAGAGAAAAAGACTAGCAACCAAACTAGATACCTGTGGCTGTCTTGCAATTATGTTAAAACATAGGAAAGAGCATAGCTGGTGGAAAAGATGTGACTACAGAATTAGTGGGAAACTTGCACAATAGCCCGGTAGACATTGCATAGCTTGCAGTCAGTTGAAATATATATGCATATATATATACTATATATGCACTTTCTGAGAAGAGAAAAAATATATACTGTAAAAGCAGATAATTAGCAAAGAATTTAGGAGCTTGACTGGCATGGTAGTATTAATCAGGACTTTCATTAGTGCAAGCGAGATCAGAACCTGGTCATTATACTGAAAGTCAGTGGAGTCAATGTGCTTTCTAGTTACAATGCACACCAGCTTTACAGAGGTCAATTAAACTGGTAAGTAGGCCTTCTATTCTGAATTCTGCCTGCTGTAAGATATTTATCTTCAACACTCCTGAACTTCTTTTTATTGCTTCCTAATAGAAATATCCAAAACTGGCTTTAATGAAGGTAAAGAAAAATTCAGTTGTCCTTAGCTCATTAAAAAGAAGAATGCAATTACTATGTCACATTACACATTCCTAAATTACAATCTCACTTAACAGAAGGGAACAAAGCAAACTCCAGACAACCAATCAGAAATTTGTAACACCATCTGCTTCATTATGCCAATTAAACTGCGACAGAAAGCCACTTTGCCTTTTGCATCAGAAAGACATGCTTAGAATTATTATATATCCTTCCATCTTTCTATAGATTCAGGTCCCATCCCTTCATATAAAGCATAGCATAAATATTAGTTTGTTGGGGTTTTTTGGTTTTCTTTTTGTTTGTTTGCTTGTTTGTTTTAAATATCTGCAAACATTTACATAAACATACATATACACGAGAGAACTGCAGCTCAGCTATGCTGGGGTCCGGCAGCTGGTGGGCGGCTGCTGAGGCGGCCCGGGCGGAGCAGCAGCACCGGCGGCAGATCTGAACGAGGCGTGACCACGACAACGGGCGCTCGCCGAGACACCACCCTCGTAACAGAAGCCCTTCGGGAGCGCTGAGCGAGCAAGCGGCCAGTGGCGTCTCTCGGAGCGTCCGCCGGGGAGCCCTTTCTCGGGGCAGCGCTGGCTCAGGAGCGGGCGCGGTGGTTCGGGAAGGAGGAGTCACGGGCCGGGCGCTGGGAGCTCCGCCAGTGCCAGAGGTGAGTTCAGCTGGGGGGAACTGGTTCCCCCTCCTATCTTAGGAGGCGAACTCAACTAGTGGTCATCGCCCTCCCGGAAGAGGACGCGGCCCTGGTCATCGCTCAGCTGAGAGCCGTTGCCAGAGGGAATGTGGGGACCTAGAGGGAGATCCCGCACCAACCTGCAGCCGGGCAGGTCTCGGCTGCAGGGAGCGCCTGAACCTGGCACTGGTACCGGAGGGAGCAGAGACACCCCTGTGTGCTGGGTGACGAGGTGAGCGATCTGCTGAGCCTGGGGGCAGAGCTGGAAGTGGAACTGGAGAGATTAAGGAGCATCGAAGAGCGTGAGAGGGAGAGAGATCAGTGGGGTCGCACCCTGAGGCAAAGGCATCTTTAGAATATCTTTCTAATAGAATTATTTTTGTTGTTTTGGTTGTTTTATCCCCACCCCCACCCCCCCATATTGAAATTGATTAAAATAATCAGTACTTTTTCATTTAAACTGTTAAGATTTCAATGAGACTAGCAGTAAGTTTTTGGTTTTAAATACATCCTTTGCGCCCTTAAAAAATGTTGTGTGTAAAAAATGAGAAAATAGTTTTTAAATAGAGTTATTTTGCAGGCTTCTGAGGCTAATTCACTTTCTTATCAACCAAAAATCCTTAAGCATTCTTCTTTTGCTATTTAAAGTTCTTTTAAAGTTCTTAAGTGATTAAAAACTGTGAACAGTTTCTGAAATGGTTAGAAAAAAAAAAAATAGGTTTCATTACACCTTTCTTCTTGAAGTATTTCATAGCCCTACAGTTTCTAGAACCTGTTGTGCAATCCTGAGCAGAATATTGGTCAACTAAATACATACACTATAGACAAATTATGATAATTTAATGCGCTAGTGAAATGTTCCAATATGGAGTACTTGAACTGCTTAATAGCTTTCAGCAGCTTTAATTGAAGTATTTAGAGTGCAACTGGTTAAATAGGAATTTAGCCAGGATACAAACACAGAATTCCAACCCTCTTGTATGGTTTCTTTGACTTTTTAATTACTACAATCACACAGAACCTCAGTTTCACAGATCTTCCAAGAACTGATGTTCTCTAGTGAAAAAACAAAACACAAAAATCCAAATATCATAAAATCATCATAGAATGGTTTGGGTTGGAAGGGACCTTAAAGATTATCTAGTTCCAACTCCCCTGCCGTGGAAGGGACACCTCCCACTAGACCAGGTTGCTCAAGGCCCCATCTAACCTGAATTTGAAGTGATAGAGCAATATGCATGGAATCCATGGAGAGGATCTTAAAAAAATGAATGTTAATACACTCAATGTATCATCTACACTTCTATGTATATTTCAGCTTTAAACTTTCTAATATTCTGTATGTTCTTATTTCCTTTATCCATAATCATAAACCTTAAAATAAATTTTTCCAATAAAGATGGAAATAGTCCATTTAATTTATTTTTCACTAGCTCTTAGAGAAATGTAGCTGTTCTGAGTTGGCCTTTTTTTTTCCCCCTAGATATTTTTAATATGAGTCTCTTCCTTGACAGGGAGATATGGATTTGGCTTCATACTTAGGAGGAGAAAAGATCACTGCAATTATTATACAACATTCTGCACTTGACTGCACAGGAAATTCTGTATTCCAGGAAGGGATAACTGAGTTGGGCAAATGTTTAAAAGCTGCATTCAGCAGAGTCAAACTAAGTCTAGAAAAAAATAGGCAGCTGAAACTGATAGATTTTAAAGATAGATGAAGTTTCTTTTTTAGTTTAATGGCATTCAAACTATTAAAACTGAATTTTTTAACAGTTATGACTAGACCTTTTTTCACAATGTGTCTAGTATCCGTAATTTTAATCTAATTTACTGGGTTTCAACATCTTTATTCCTATTGTAGTTAAATATTCTGCCTGCTTTTCCTTGAAGGATAAACAATAAAAAAATCAAGAGAAACAATAGACATTGTTTTAATCTAGACATTGTTTGCTTAAAATTCAGAGGAAAAATACACCATACTTTCTCATAAAAAAAAAAAAAAGCAGCTAAATGATCAAAATTAGAAATGTGTTAAGAACAAGAGCAAACAAAACTGACTTTTTTCCACCAATTAATGCCTTAGCCAAAAGTTCTTTGCTTTGTTATGTAAAGATTACTTGTACCTATCCTGCTTTTTATTACATTTTGGTGACTAAGATTTTATGAGGGGTATTTTCACCTTTTCCTTTGTACTTCATCAGCTGTGATCCTGTGATTGCTACTTGTCTAAATAGGAGTCTTGTCCATTTAATATTTCTATGAAGTGTAAGAAAGTTCTTGCTAACTTCTGTTATGTAGCAATACTTTGATCCCATTTTAATACTAGTAAAGCTAAGAAAATACAGATAAATATTCAAGTGTTTACTTTTCTACTCTGAAGGCAAGAAATAAGCACTTAAGATTTCATGTTTTCTGACATTTACAAGGTACTGATGGCTTTGGAATTACAGTTTAACTATGTCTATTTCAGAAGAAAATCAAGACTAGATGAATTATCATCAGGTGAATATCAGGAATGGAATATTCCAGAATCTATATAACTGGGTTGTATCACCCTGAGATGCTGCTGTGTGTCAACATAGTTGCATCAAATGTTACAAAACAGCAATGAATTACATTAACACATCACCTCAAAAAATGATCTATCTGGCTTTCACCTAAAGAAAATGCCTGCAACCAAGCCGAGCACAGCCACATGCTGACACTAGGTCCAACAGTTCTCTGCTTCCTTCTGGTAAAGTGGGGATTTAAGAGCTACTATCCTGTAAGCACCCAGTGACTGACAGATTTTTTTCACTGATTATTGCCAAAGTAAATAAAAAGTAGGACCTGGTATTCCCTGCAACAATTAATTCTGCCATTTTATTTTTTTTTTAATGTAATATTAAGAACTATACAAAGCCTGTAATAGAGAATGATATGAAGTTATCTGCATAGTCCTACACAGTTCCCCATGTAAATGGAGGCTCACACTACTGCAGTATAATTTTATTACTTTTTAGTAATATTTGCTTCTTCAATTAAACTCCACTGGAAAATAATGAGCTCTGTAGAGTTTCAATTTGATTAGAAGAACTGATTTTACTAAAACCCACATCACTGTTTTGGATAAAATATATTTAAATAATAAATTTAAAATGCATATCAGTTATGTATCAAACAGGCCAGTCAATTGTGCCACAAGAACTCCTTAAAATATAACTGCTTTTCTAATAAATGCAGTACAGCACCTGAACATTTGCCAGCACAGCTAGGAGACAGGCTTGAGCACTTGTAAATACCTGATTGTTGAATGCAAACAAGGAATGCGAGTGTGGGTGTGTTTTTTCCTCTTACAGATATATTTTTTTTGCAGTCTTCTTAGGGAGGCATTTTACTCTAAACTTGACAAATGAGCAACATTAGGATAAGATAATGGCAAAAACAATGTAGGCTGTGATTTTTAGCAAAAAGAGCATGTATCTACTTCCTCATTAGTGAAGATAATGATACCTAGTAATTATTTACAAGTTCTTTGTAAACTCTGGGACAAAAATTCTCATTTTATTCTATGTAGTCTGATAAACAATAGTGAAATAGCTCACTTTCTGTAATGCACAATAGGAAAACATTGTCAGGTAACAGACTAAAATGCACAGTGTATGACACACTATATCATCTTGCTATTTTAGAAGTCTAAGCAGCTATGAAGAAAAATCTATTTTGCATGACTATTCTGTCTAATTTTCAGAAACCGTGCAAAGTGTCATTTCTATATTCTGTTTTGGATTATAAATATCATCAGCCACTTGCAGTGCTCAGATTTCTTATGCTCGTGGCTAACTCTGGCATAGATGGTCTTACTTTACATAGCACTATATACTGAAGAAGAACTTTAATTCACTTAGCATTTTTTCATTTCCATACTTTTAGAGGCAAGGTAGTAAGACAACTTGTAGCTTGGGTCACTTGTACCAAGGCCAATTTTCTGGAATGGTTCTACAGCACACATTTTTCAGAGTACAGGGAATTAATTTTTATTTTCTTTTCATGTTCATATCCTTACAACTTCTCTAAAATGGAGCACATAGTCATAGAAACCATTACCAGGTACAGAACAATTGAGAAATCATCAGGAACAGTCAGCATGGTTTCACCTAGGAGGAGTCATTCTTGACAAACTTGGTAATTCTATAATGCAGTGACAGGCTTAGTAGATGAGGGGAGAGCAGTGGATATTTTCTACTTGGATTTCAGGAAGGCCTTTGAGTCTCTCAATAAGATGCTCATAGACAAGTTGTTGACATATATATGGGCTAGATAAATAGAAACTAAGGTGGGTTGAAAATTGCCTCAAAGGCCAAGCCTAGAAGGTGATGATCAGTGTGGAATGAAGTTTAGTTGGAAGCCAGTAAATGGTGGTATACACCAGGGATCAGTACTGGGTTCAGTCCTGTTTAACATCTTCATTAATGACCTGGATGACTGGGCAGTGTGCCTTCAGCAAGTTTGCAGGTGACACAAAGCTAGGAGGAGTGGCTGATACCCCAGAGGATCATGCTGCCATCAAGAAGGACCTTGACAGGCTGGAGAACTTAGCTGACAGGAAGCTCGTGATGTTCAGGAACGGGAAGCTCAAAGTCCTGGACCTGGGGAGAAATAATCCCAGACACCAGTATATGCTAAGGAGCACTCAGCTGAAAATCAATTTTTCAGAAAAGGACCTGGGGGTCCTAGTGGACACCAAGTTGAACATCAGCCAACAATGTGCTCTTGCCATACAGAAGGTTAATGGCATCCTGGGCTTCATGAGGAGGAATGTTGCCAGCAGGTTGAGGAAGGTAATCCTTCCTTCTATTCATCACTGATGAGGCCACACCTAGTGTACTGTGTCCAGGTCTGGGCTCCTCAGTGCACAAGGACATATTGGAGTGAGTTTACCAAAGAGCCACATAGATGATGAAAGGACTGGAACACCTTTCCTCTAAGGGAAGGTTGAGACAACGGGGAACATTTAGTCTAGAGAAGAGAAGGATGAGCAGGGATCTTGTAAATGTAAATAATACCTGAAGAGAGTGTGCAAAAGGGACAGAGCCAGGCTATTTTCAGTGGTGCCCAGTGACAGGACCAGAGGCAATGGACATAAACTGAAGCACTGGAAGTTCCATCTCAAGAAAAGGTAATACTTTTATACTGTGAAGGTCACCAAGTACTGGCACAGGTTTCCCAGGGATGTTGTGGAGTCTCCCTGCTAGGAGGCCTTCAAAAGCCATCTAGATATGAGCCTGGGCAAGCATCTTTAGGTGGTCCTGCTTAAGCAGCAGATTGGACCAGATGACTTCCAAAGACCCTTTCCAACCTCAACTATCCTGTTACTCTGTGAAACAAAGATTTCAACATGGAAAACATGCTTTATTTTGGGTCAAAGAAGAAAAATAATACTTACTGTATATAATAAAGAAATCCAATGTTTATTGTATACAATAAACCTATGCTGTAATGTTTTAATGTTGTTTCTACAACTTACAATGTATTTGAATGCATGTTACATAGGTTTCAATTGAAAACTAAACTGCTAGCATAAATGGCAATTTCTTTAAAAATACTTTTTTGGTATTTCACAGAAAATATATTTAGCCCTGCGGGGGTGGGGGGGTGGGGTGGTAAGCTCTAGTGTGCTACAGATACACACATTGTAAACCAGTAAATATGTATACCATCTTTTTATGTGAACATATAAGACAAACATCACTTTTTAATTTTTATTACATATGTATATATAAAATAAATCTCCTCCCCCAATATGCATATACCAAATAAAATATGTTACTTGTGGCAGTTCCAACTCTCAGAGATTGGAAATTACTCTAAATAGGTTACTTTATCTAAATTCCAGTTATTCCCTTTTTATTAGGAGATAAAGCAATAGTCACAAACTGCTCAAAACTGATAGAAGTTGTCAAATCAATGGGCTTCTTGGTTGAGAACCTGATGGGGTCACTTTGCAAACAGGGAGACTGAATCCATCCTAGGAAGGAAAACAGTTCTGAAGCCATACCAAGGGAACTACCAAGTATGTAATTTAAGAAACCTGTGTATAATTGTCCTGTTGCACCTTTTACTCTGGTTGTTAAGCATTATTCTCTCCAGAGTTTTCTGAGCCTTTTTTCCCAACAACTGGAGATAACTTCAAAACTAATCCAGTCCAGTGGGATGGTGAGAAGAATATACAACAAAAGACTGAGGGTCAAAACAAGGGACAGGGAGGGCACACTCACAAATTATGGTCACAAGGTTAAGATAGACTTACCTTGGGGAAACAAAGTCAATTTAATTTAAACAACAAAACCAGCACCAGTTCACCAATTGAATCATAGTAGGACAGTGATAAATACAACCTGATCTTAAATACAGATTTCCCTCATCTCTCCCTTTTACCAGGCCCAGCTCTGTTACCTCCTTACCCCAGCAGAACAAAGGGGCATGGAATGGGGATTGCAGTCAGTCCCAGTGCACTCCATGTTATTTCTGCTGTTCCTTCCTCCTCAGAGGGAAAGTCCTCCCCTGCAGCAGCGTGGCATCCCTTCTACGGGAGACAGTCCTCCATGAACTTCACCTACAACAATGGGTCTCTTCCACAGGCTGCAATCCTCCCAGTAATAGACAGCTCCATTGTGATCCTCCTTCAGAATCATGAACTTCCTTTGGAGCAGTCTGGTGTGGGGTCATCTGTGGGCTGCAGATAGGATTCTTCTTCACCATTGAGCTCTAAGGGCTGCAAGGACTCAGGCTGCCATCTCACTAGAGGCTGAAAGGGAATGGCTGCTCTGGTGTGCTTCCCTGGCTCCTTCCTCCCTGACTGGGTGTCCACATGGTTGTATCTCAGGTCCTACTCCTCTCCAGCACAAAAGAGCTCCCAAAACAAAGGAACCTGCTTAATACATTTTCCCCTCTTAAATATGTTATCACAGAGGCGCTGATTGGCTTGATCTTGACAAGAGGTGGGTCCAGCTTGGAGCTGGAGGAGCTTCTTGAAGCTTCTTACAGGAGCAGTAACAGTACATCCCCTCACACTACCAAAACCCTGACAGGCACAAACCTCGCAAAAGAGAAATCCCCTTAATTAGGATTTATTCTAAGAATAAATTACAGGTTCTTAAATAGAGTAATTGTTAATATTGGTTCAAAAAGAACATTAATTTTTATTATAGCACTTGTTTAATTTTTGTTCTCAGGAATATTTTTGTAAATCAAGTAACTTTAAGTCCTTCTAACAAAACATCCTTGCATTTGATTTTGCTATTTTTCAGCTTTAGAAAAAGGAAAGATATCACTACTACTGTTTTTTTAGAGCTTCTGAATGTGATCAGTGATCAATATATCCATGATTTCACAAAAGAGGAAAAAACAATAAGGAAATGCTTTTTTAAAAAAAATTATGCTTCTGTCTAGAAGTGAAAAGAAAATCTATTGATATTATTCAATTACTTTGTCATTTATGTTGTGTTTGCACCTCATTCTCACTTCCTAGAATAATAGATAATGGTTGCTTTAAAGATGTAACAGCTGGACATTGCCATAAGAGTGTTACAAGCTATTATAAGTATTTTAGCTAAGTAAAATATTAGTATTTTTCATATGCTTTTAAGAAGAAAGTTGACTTTGGCAGGTATACTCCCTGAGGAGAAAAGATAAATGAAATCACAGTAATGGGCAGTCATCTTAGCTCCTACAAGAACAAATCTGAAAATCCGTATGAAATCAGGCAGGTGGCTTCCTCCATATGCTTACTGTCATAGAACTTACTTTCACACAGAGATTTCTTTTATCTGTAGAAAACAAAGCACTGAGTTAAAGTTTATGAGCATGTAAATAAATAAAGGTTCAAAATGAACTGTTAAAATGAGTTTAGTTCAGTCTTTAGGACTAGAGCAAAATACTTTCTGAGCAGTGTTGAGTGCCTCTTAGCAATCCACTTCTGTCTATTAAATTCACATTCCACCTGAATTGGAACTATTACAAAGAGATCAGCTAAGAACTAGGAGTGTTCACACTAGATAGCTTTTTACGCTAGCTTTTAGCATACAGATTACATGATTAATCAAGGATCCTAATTTTTCATTCTGGTAAATGGAGAAATGTAGAAGCCGTCAGAAAATGGTTCTTTGGAAATAAGTTGGTAGTTTGTCTCTCTAATTCAGTTAGATAAGATGTCAGGAGTTAGTCTGAACAAATACATCTGCCGTACATGCCCATAATAGGTTCTTTACTTAAGGGAGCTCCTTCAGCTTCTAACAGACAAAAGAGAAAAGAGCAAGGCAAGAATCTGAAAGCTCTAGAAAATCCTGAAGAAAGCAAACTGTACTGAAAGAAGAAAATAAATAGTAAGTAACAAGTCACTGTTTTGACTAAGACTTTTAGCACCTTGGTTTCAATCAAATTTCTTTTAGGAGCACTTTAATTGTACAGAATGGAGACAGAGCCTTTTCACTTATCGAAAGTCTCCAAGCATATCACTGACAAACGATCTCAAAGTCAGAAGTATTAAATATCATAAATAAATCTTTATATAGTTTTCATTTTCCAAATGAGAAGCGTATATGCTTCAGTGATGAACCTAGATTTCTGTTATTTATTCAGCATGTATTTTTGTTTTATTATTTTTTGCAGTTTGGTTAGAAAACTTTTACTTAATTTGTATTCAGTGTCCTTAAGACTCAGTACTGGAAAGAAGGCTTTGTGTGTGCAGTGAGAGAAATAAAATATGCACGGATTAATCATAGTCTTGTACTAGCTAGAATAGGTAACATCCTTTCTTAGAGATAACTCTCCAAATAAACCTTAAATACAACAGTAACTGCTGGCAACAGCAGGAGACAAAAGTTGCATAGCCACAATTCTGTGGTTTGGGGTTATTTTTACTTTGTTTTCTTTTATTTTTCCATTCATATAAGTTAAAACTGCTTTAAAAGTTTATTATCCTTAACTGAAATATGACCAACATAGTACACAGTATCATTTTTTCCCCATACACAGAACTTCAATTAAAGTTTCTGTGACTTATATATTTAAATCTTATAAGAATAAATAGAACTATTAAATGCTTTGCATTCTTTATTTTTTATTTAGTAATGTCTTCTTTTTGTTAAAGAAATCTTGTACATGAGTGTTTCTCTATTAGCCAGTGTATGCAGGAATGACCTGTCCAAAGCATTTCTCCTTTTTGGGACCCAAATAGAAATCTGCTCTTAAAGACTTTCAGATTCCCTAGCTGGAATTGATAGGTTTGTATTTGTGATGGCATGTCACTACCATAGTATAAACTCCATGATATGTAATGTAGTCTAGATGATACAGTCTGCAGGATGATGAGGAAGCAGAAGTCAGTCTCTACAAATCTACTTCCCCTGATCCTTTCTACCTGCCTGGGCAATACAGACCTGGTCCTCTTCCGTATATGTAGATCAGGAGAGGTAGATATACATAGATCTAAAATTGGCTCAAGTTACACCAGAGAAGGTTTAGATTGGATATTGGGAAAAATTTCTATACTGAAAGAATGGTGAAACATAGAAACTGGAGGAGCTGGGGGCTCCAGAGCTGGATGCAGTATTCCAGGTGAGGTCTCACCAGAGCGGAGTAGAGCAGTAGAGTCACCTCTCAATCTGCTGGCCACACTTCTTTTGATGCAGCCCTGGGCTGCAAGCACACACTGGCTGCTCTTATCCAGCTTCTCTACTACTAACATCCCCAAGTCCTTTTCTGCAGGGCTGCTCTCTATTGCCTCTTCCCAAAGCTTGTATTGATAGGGGGGATTGTTCTGGCCCAGGTGCAGGACCTTGCACTTGCTCTTGTTGAACCTCATGAGGTTCACCTGGGCCAAAGCATTGGAACAGACTGCCCAGGGAGGTGGTGGAGTCACCATCCCTGGAGGTGTTCAAAAAAAGTGTAGGTGTGGCACTTCAGGATATGGTTTAGTGGTCATTATAATGTTAGGTAGATGCCTTGTGTTCTTAGAGATCTTTTCCAACTTTAATGTTTCTATGACTCTCTATATATATACACACACACATCCCTCTGTCTCTGTGTCTAGATATGTTTAAGTAGTGGATAATTTTTTTACCTATTTCAATGCATTAAATTTGAGAGCCTAATCATTCTAGACTCCCTCTGTATTTAGCAGAGAAACAAGTTTATTAAATTGTTAAGATTTGAATTGTCTTTCAGAGGTGCTTACTTCTATCCAGTTGCCATAAAGAGAACTCCAAATTCTTTATTTTTTCCTCTAATCCAGGGATGTTAAATAACTATATAGTGGATCAAGCCAGTATTTTTTATTTCTAGTTCCCCTGTTTCTAGTACAGAAACAGATCTATAAAAGTATGATTCAACTCACCTAATTTTAAATATTTAAAAATTAGTAGTATAAGTCTGAGCTCCATATTCAAAGGAAAGGAAGAAAAAAAACCTTCTAAGGACCAATTCATCTGAGGTTTTCATCTTTAGGATGAAAGAAATAGCCACTAGAGATACTTTTTTTGGTTTTTTTTTCCTATTGAATATAAAGGAAACTGAGACTAAGAGACTCAGCTATAGGCAACTATAGTAGGGCAGATGAAGTCCACTCTTAATTTACTTATTTTTCAAGTGTGAAATTCAGATTTCAGTGTAGTTTAAATAATCTTATAGTTCAATACTACTCACACAGAGCTGTGATTGTTTTTCTTACTTTTGATTCTAGCTGATGCCAGGTTTTATGTTTTTCACCATAGAACATATGCCCCTAAATGTGCTATGTATGCTAATAGCCTATATGCTAACATCCTTTGCTCATTTACTTAACACTAAAGGTACCCTACAGCTAAGTTAAAGCTAACACAACAACATTTAATTTGTATAGGTTAACAATGTCAAGCAGCCCTATAGCCCAGGTCACCACATCACATGTATATATAACCATTACACTATCTGCTAAAATGCAGAGGGCTGTAGCTTGATAGGATTCAGCTTCCAGCTAACTCCTACAGTTAAACCATTAACATTAAAAATGCATCGGCAAACAAAACAGTACTTACAAATAGATAGACACAATTCAACCACCCCGTGGAAACACTATTTTTTGAATAACTATTTTTACATGATTATTTCAAACTACCCAAATAACAAGTAGTCAGTAGTATTATTACTTAAGGAAACAATTAAATCATTGTTCTGGCCTAGATATAAACAAGCATTTTAACAGGAAATAATTATTGTGCACAGGAGTTTGTTTCAAAGCAGTGTTTATGATGTTTGCTACCCACTAAAAGAAAAAGATTTGGCCTTGTTTTTTTCATTAAAAATGGCTCAAAATAGTCCTTACTGTTCCTATGTCCTTATCAACAGTCAGGACTTGAAATTATGGTCTCTTTAAACAAAACAGTAAACACCTTGTTCACTTCATCTTTCTACATCAGCTTTAAATGAAACAGGTTTCTGTTACATTGTCTAAGAGTGTTTCCTGATAATTTTAAGGCAAAAACTATTTCAAGACAGAATGAAAATTGAGGACTAACATTAATTATTAAAACTGTAGAACTGTTATAAAGCCCTTGTAATTATCACAGAATGTTTTTTGTTGGAAAAGGCCTTTAAGATCATAAAGTCTAGCCAGTAACCCAGTACTACCATGTCACCACTAAATCATATCCCTAAGTGTCACATCTACATGTCTTTTAAATACCTCCAGTGATGGTGACTCCACCACCTCCCTGGGAAGCCTGTTCCAGTGCTTAACTACCCTTTCTGTGAAGACATTTTTCCAAATATCCAATGTAAACCTCCCCTGACACAACCTGAGGATATTTCCTCTTGTCCTGTCACTTGTTACGTGGGAGAACAGACTGGTGCCCACTTTGCTACAACCTCCTTTCAGGTAGTGGCAGAGCACAATAACATCTCTCCTAATCCTTCTTTTCTCCAGACTAAATCACGTCAGTTCCCTCAGCCATTCCTCATAAAACTTGTTCTTTTGACCCTCCACCAGTTTTGTTGCTCTTCTTTGAACAAGGTCAAGAATCCATGGAATCATAGAATCTTTTGGTTTCTAGGGGACCTTTAAGGTACAGCTTCCCTGCAGGGAGCAGGGACATTCAACTAGATCACATTGCTTACAACCTTGTTGAACCCAACTTTGAATGTTTCCATGGATGGGGCATCAACCACCATTTGTCTACCTTTGTTTAGTTTAAAACCATTATCCCTTGTCCTGTCACCACAGGCCCTGATAAAATGGTTGTCCCCATCTTTCTTAAAAGCGCCCTTTCAGTACTGAAAGGCCACAATAAGGTGTCTCCACAACCTTCTCCGGACTGAACAACCCCAACTCTTTCAGCCTTTCTTCACAGATGAGGTGTGCCAGCCCACTGATCATTTTTGTGTCCCTCCTTTGGACTTGCTCCAACAGGTCCATGTCTTCTTCTGAGGACTCCAGAGCTAGACACAATACTCCAGGTAAGGTCTCACCAGAGCAGAGGGACAGAATCACCTCACTTGACCTGCTGGCCACACTTCTTTTAATGCATCCCAGGATATGGTTGGACTTCCGGTCTGTGAGTGCATATTGTTGGCTCACGTCCAGCTTTTCATCCACCAGTACCCCCAAACTCTCTTCTGTGGGGCTACTCTCAATCCCTTAAGCCCATAGCCTTTATAGATACCGGTGATTCCCTTGACACAGGTGCAGGACCTTACACGTGGTCTTGTTGAACTTCATGAGGTTCACACAGGCCCACTTCTGGAGCTTGTCCTGGTCCCTCTGGCTTGGGTCCTCTTCAGGTTTCTTCTGAGGAACATCTGAGGAGGACTCTGTCCATTCTGCCTTTGATCCCAATCTGTGTGTTCCTGAATCCAGTACCAGAATCCAGCTCCTGAACACAGCTCCTGTCTGCTGCTGGGCCCAATCGGGGACTCTCCCAGTGCCTGCTCCACAGCATCAATGGTGACAGTGACGTAATTGCCATCAGAGGGGTTGGGTTTGATACTGGTTCTGCATATATTTGTATATATTCCATTTAATATTATTACTATTTTAATTTTCATTAAAGCTGTTCTAGTTTCCTTTTCTTTTTTCCATTATTCCCTTTCTCTTGACCTTTGGGGAGGGAGGGGGGTTAACAGAGAACATCTGTTATAGGTCTATGGGGCTGCCCTGTCCCTAAACTGTGACACTGTGATAGTACACAATTATTTGGCAAGGTGAAGGAAGATACGTTACTGCAATGCAGTTTCGTTCAGGTTGAGTTTCAAACAACATTACAGGGAAAAAAAAGTACAAATGTATAATCCCCTGTGTTTGATTTTCTAATAATGTGCTTGGAGTGTATTTTTAAGAAATGCAGATTTTTTCACAACTTTTTTTTGTGTTGTCAATCAGTTTCTCAAGTTCATGTATGAATGAAAATCAAAGCAGAAGCAATCTGTGAGCCATTTATGCCAGCAGTGCTCAAAAAAGCTATTAAAATCAGTTTCAGACAGCATCAGCTTCCTTCTTTGTATAATTTGACTAACATAAGGTATTTCATAACACTGGTAAATGAGGTAGAAACACTGTTAAAAGGAGCAGTCCATTAAAGGAATAAAATAAAATGACAACATTCCTGTTTATCTGCAAGGAATTTTCCTTGTGTTACCTGTTGGAATAGCACTTAGGGACTAAATCTGAGGAAGATGTGGAATAATAATGAAATAATAAAAGCATGTGCTGCAGAGGAGGAAAGGAGGATTACACTCTAGGGAGGGTGTTGTTTCACTGTTGCAAAAAGCTAGTGTAAAGAGGTCAATGTGCTAAATCATTGCATATTCTGGTTGCATAGAAAGAATGGTAGGGCCACTAAAAGCTTTATTACAGTATTGCCTTTCTATGGAATGTTTACCAGAAAGGTTGTCAGGAATTTCCACAAATTTTTTTTAGATCTACCAGTGTTTATAATGTAATAAGGTAAAGCTAATTTCAATATCTCATCTATCTTAAGGGAATGTTACTGTTTAACATTGAGTTCTTTTTGAAAAAAATTATTTCACATAAAAATGAATTTTTTTTAAAGAAAATTGTGAATTTTCTAAAAGCTACTTAAAGATGAAATAACATGTACTCGTTAACTAAATCCTCATGTCACATTTTTATCAGTGTAAGTTTTTTTTTTTTTTTAATCTTATGTACTTAAGTACAAGTAGTTTCTCTAAGCATTAAAGTAAGTGTGATTCACTGGAAAGGAAAAAAAATCAGAAAATTAATCTGTAGTCTAATGTGTTTATAGTATTCTGTGTGAAAATGTATTGTTTAATGTTTAGAAAATCTGCAATGCTGTCTTTATTGTAAAATTATATGAAAAACAATAATTGATTTCTAGGGACTAGTTAATTGTGAAAATTAGTTCAGTAGTACATTCTCTAATGTTAGGTAGAAGCAAAAGTAGCCTTCTAAAAATATTAGTGAATTTTCTTTTTTGGCAATTGACTGAAAATATTAAGTTCTGCTGATTTTTTTATTTTATATAAAATTTTGTGACAAAACATTATTTTTTTGTCAAGAGCGTGTATGACAATATCAATTGCCACTACTTGAATTAAAAAAACCCAACACTCTTCAGATCATTAAATTTTTCAGATAAAAAGCGAGAGAAAAGCTCTCTGTGGAGTATACTCCATGTTGACTGTGATATCCTGAGCTGCTCAGTTAACTATAAGAAATCACTTATTGTCTTAATTGTAGATTGGTTCAATCTAAAGCCATTAACTGGAGGACGACTGTAAAGAATATAGAATAGTTAAAAAATATGTGCAGGCATAGCCAGGGGCAATGTTAAATGAAAAATAATTCTTGTCTTTTGAAACTCTTTGTGCTGTCTAGCACACAAATGCCTTGCAATTTCTTACAGAGGTTATAGGGTCTAGATTTCACTGATGCAAAGTCAGGGATATCAGCCCATGTCTGTGGTCCATAGACCAGCATGGTTTTGTATATTGCCTTATTGTTAAATGATCATTTTGCTCATCAAGTGTTTCTTATGATTTATTCTGAATCGGTTACCACAAATTTGGGATTAAATTATTTTTATGATTATTCTGAACCAATTAGCACAAAACTGTGAAGTCATAATTTGCCACATTAATGTCCTGCAGTTTAGTTCTCCTGGTAATTAACATTATGTACTGCATGGAGGAGAAGAATAATCTAATTGATTTTAGTGTCCAGTGCAAAGGGTATTTTATTTGTTTGAGAAACCATTAGAAAAATTAAATCAAAGCATCATTGGGACACAGTGAAAAAACATTATTAAATCATCTTCCATCTGTTTTAGCTAAAGGGAATAAAGGAATACAGCTAACAGTTTTTGGGAGTACAACAGAGAATTTAGCCACTGGGATTCTGAAACAAGAGTGCTTAAGAATTCAGTAGTTCCTGAAAGAATGAGGCTCACAAAACTGTGGATATCTGAAATAGATTTTGATCCAGAAGTAGATCCTTCAGTGAAAAATTTAGGAATATTCTAAGTACATAATTGGGCACATACCTAACCAATGGAAAATTTCAAGAAAGAAGTATGAAGTGTTAGTTTTGTCTTTCTCAGTCAGGGCTATAAACACAACTCAGAGCTACAGATGTTTCTACTGAGAGTGAAGCATTTTGAACATTCACAGCTCAGGCATAAATCAGAGAAAGATTAAATGTGCCATATCAGAGTCAGAGCACACAGCTATGGTTGTGATCATAGCCAGGGTAAGTAAGGTCTTGCTTCTCCTTTAGGTGATTAGGACTTGCAGCTTCAGCACCTCAGAGGAATGGTTTGACATGCTGGCATTCAAGCCCTCTTATCAAGTGTTGTTAAGAATTTGTCATTTGTCAGAATTTGACATGTCAGAGAAAGAATAGCTTAAAGCCAAAATCTAATGGCTTTCATTTCTTTCTTTGTTTTGTGAATTACATAAAATGTATAAATTCTCTCTCTTTGGTGAAATCCACACATAATTTCTGTTTGTTTCACATAAATTTAGTGTTCCCTTGCATAAAACTTACTGACATTTTGAAACATTCTCTGTTTTAACACCAGTAGAACATTGTTCATTAGTACTGAGCATTACAAAAGCTAAATTCCTCAGAAGGGTCAGATTTTGTAAAAAGGACTAAATGAACTGCTGCACTTTAGAAACATTCTGACATAGTGTTTACATATTTTAACATGATGTTATATGCCATCATCATGAAGGGAGTTTGATGTTATTTATATCTTGACAATATTTCTTTAATTTACAAACTTGGATTACATAATGATGCTATGACAGTGGGACAGACCACTGTTTATAATTTAGGGCTGTAATCTCTGAAATCTAAATTTACACTCTGTGCAGGGGAAGGATGGGTTATTTACAAGATACTGCTAGGGCCAACTGTAATCTCATCAGGGACACATCAGAAAATTCAGCTACTCAAGTGGAGAAAAACATGGTTAAATTGTTATCGTCTGCAATCTTAAATTATGTATGATTGTTGACAGCTCATAGTGTGAACAAGTGTTATAATGTTCTGTTACAGATTTCCATTTTTTTTCCTAAACCTTAATCTTATCTATGGTGTTCAGGGTGATACAGACATCAAGTTGTGAAATGCTCAGAGTATAGGTTGCTTTGGTTCATTTAGCTTTTAAGAAGCTTTGGTTTTTGGGGTTTTTTTTTTGACATATTTAATAATCTTATGCTGCAGTTCATTAACAAACACTACTCATGTATATATAGCACAGCAGGATATACAGTTTTACATAATTGTGTTGGTACCAGACATCTTGCCGTTCCACCTCGTCCCCAGAACAATACAGCCAACTGACAAAGCACTGCATTTTAAACTATCATGCAATAAGAGCTGAAAAGTAACATGAGTTACTGCAAACAGATTCAGAGTCTAAAGCATGATGAGGCAAAACACCGTGGGTTTGGTACATGCAATGTGCTTCCAAAATAGAAAGAAAACTGTATTTTCCTTCATTCACCTTTAGTCATCTCATTCACTGCCTGACCTAGACCTGCTACAGCTCTCTGCCCAAGCTGCTGTCAGATTCCAGCCAAGGATAGTCTCTATAGCTAGGACAAATACTGGACCACCAGAACTTGCCTCCCAGCCTCTCTACTGATCACTGTTCTCTTTCCCAGAATGGGTCTGCTTTGCTGGTACAGGCCTAGTCAAAACACCTTGCCATGCTGTTAAACATGCTAAAATGTCCCAGTTCAGGCTGTCTTTCTACTCTGTAAATGTGACTGGTTAGGTTCAAAGTCACAGGGCCTTCTGAGAACATAAGTTCCTACAAGAAACCAGATGGTGCAACCACCCATCCCATGAAAAGAGAAAGATATTTGGTTCAAGCATAGTCAGATATCTGTGGAAGTCAATTACCCAAACCTCATATCTTTCACTTCTTTTTATGAGACAAACCTTTTGTTTGATAAAGACATCTGACATCTCATTGCAATAGTATTACTCAGGTCTCCACTTATGAATTGTCCACTGGAGAAAATACTCTCCCTCCATGTGGAAGCAAAGAAACTTCAAGAAGAACAGTTCAACTGGCAACACTGTGGACAGGGTGGTAAACAGGATGCTGCATAGCTTTACAGCATGTTATCTCTGCTTCCAGTAAGAAACAGCTGTCTTGAAAGTTGGGCTATATTGCTCACATTTTCCATAAGGTTTCATACATAAGCTTTTGATCCTTAAAACTTTACTCCTGGGCAGGATGTTGCATCAAGTTTCTTCAAAAATGTGGTAGCTAAAGCCTCCCATCAGAGAGCTGAGGGAAGAGGGGAGGCTGTAGGACTGCAGAAATTAGACTACAAAGCTCCTGAAGGCAAAGTTGAAGAACATCTTTTTCTGGAAGCACAAGCTCTGTGAGAGGAAACTGTCCAGGTCCACAGTAGGTTATTATTGCTGCTAAAGCTGGTAGAGAACAAGCAGCACGGTGTAGGCACATATGCCTTAGCCTTTTCATCAGCATTGCTCAAGAAAACTGTTATTAAGGAGGTCATTGTTCTCACTGCTGCTGCCCCTCCATCTCTACTTCCACCTTTACCTTAAGGTACTCCATGCAGCAAAAAAACTGCTTGGAAACTGTGGGAAAATAACAGAAGATTGTCAAGGAGGATTGTAAACATGCTCAAGTGACTTGCAGCTGAGGTGTAGAACATATACACATATATCATACTAATAATTTAGTCTTGTGTGCTTAACAAGCAGAACATCTGTGTTGGTAACATAGGCCTGTGATAGACTCAGAGGCACCTTATCAAACACACTTGAGATTCCTGCCCTGCTGTGGGAAAGATATAAACACAGTGCAAAACTACACCTGCAAGAATCCTTGATATCCAGGAGAAAGCAACAAGTTGGGTGACCCTCTAGGATGGACTGAGTTCTGCGGTGACTGTGCTCCTGCTTGAGTGCGTCTGTCCAGGTGCTGCTTTGGGGATCCCCCAGGTGGCAAAGTAAGAAAATAATTTTTTTCTGCATTTCATATGTAGCTTTGTGGTTGTTCCTGTGTCCTGCCTTTGTCAGCTCAATTACCCAAAGTAAGTAGTGAGCAGGTTCCAGGAACAGCATGTCATGTGTTGTCATATGCATGGCAAAAATGTTGAGGACTGATGCTGACTCCCTGTATTCTAGGATGGCCCAGTTCTGACCATTGGACCCTTATGGGCACTTTCCTGGTTACACTATCTCCACTGGAAGCATGGCCTGAAATATATGACAGTGCAGTTGTTATCTCCCAGACAACTGAAATGGTTGTGCATAAATTGCCATGGAAAGTGGCATCACATTCTTCTCACAAGTTAGCAGGCAGATTGGGATTGCTATTAGTCTTAGAGCTTTTGACTGTGAAGTTGCTGCATCATGGAGTAAAATGAATTTGGAAAAGAAGTCAGGACTTTATAAGGTGCAAAGATGATGGCACAAGAAGTAATTACTACTCAAGTAGAGTGGTGTCTTGAGTAGAATGGTTGATAGTGCATATTGCTAATAAATGAGGTGGGAGGGAAGTAAGTGAGTGGCTGTGTGGTGTTTAGTTGCAGGCTGGTGTTAAATCATGAAAGTCCTTTTTGGCACCCAGTGTGAGGCCTGAAGGGTTCAAGATAATGCCAGATTTGATTGGAATGGGCTAGAAAGAATTTATATCTCTTACCGCTCTTTAGCTATTAATTGGCAGACTTCTGTAGCTGCCATGGGGCTTGCTTACCTTACTGTATGTTAGCATCTAGTGCTCACCAGTGGCTGCTTTTTGCTTTCACTGCTTACTGTACTGCTGTGCTGCTTATCAATTTACTCTGATGTGCCAGGTAACATTTTGAGAACAGCAATTGCTCATGTGTTGATTACAAAATTCAATCCAGACAGGGTAGCAGTAATAAGAAGTATCAAAATGCAGCTTTTGAGAAGAGTGCCTGCCTCACTAAACACTTGATTATACCAGCAGTCACAAGTGCTACTGGTAATGTAGGTGCCCTAGCAAATGTCTTGAGGGAAACTGAGACTGTAACTTTGGGAGCATCTGGTGGGTAGTGGATAAAGGGAAGACAACAAAACCAAACGGAACTACAACATGAAAGATGAGGAAACATATGGAATGATCTCATATGAGCTAGAATCCCACAATCATAAATAGATGGTATCACAACACCAGAAATGTTTTGCCAATGGAAAAAGTTAGTGTCTATACCAAAGACCTGACTGCCCCTGGCTCCACTGCCAAGTCCACTCTTTCCTTCCACCCCTACCTTCCACCTCAAGGCAATGCACCACCTGGCAAATGCCAGAATATCAGAAATTAAGGTTTGTCTGGTCCCCCAAAATTACTGAATCCTATATGGCCTGTTCAAAAACCAAACAGCACTTGGAGAATGACTGTAGGTTATAGAGTACTGAATAAGGTCACTCCCCTACTTGTTACGGTATGAGACAGGGTAAAGTAAAAATTAGAAAAAATGTACAGCCCTGGAGGGTGGTGATGGATTTTCCTAACACTTTCTTTCCAATAGCCATTACATATTTATAAAAGATGTGCACATAATAGTACACATAACTGCGTACTATTTGTACATAGTTACATTTAAGGTCATTATGTAGGTCATGTGGAAAGACAAAACAGGGTCTGTGCACCCTGAATACCTGGCAGGCCAATTGCACAGGCCCCCTGCCCCTGTTGATGGGGTGGCAATATGTATTTATTGCCTGGAGATACAGTGTCAGGCCTATTTTTTTCTGAACTTGTCAAATATGCTAAACAACATAGCACAACTGGAACACTACAACAACTCTTTCTCTCCCAAAATATTAACTACAAGGGAAATGGAATGGTTTGCACTGAATGTTTATGTGGTGGGACTGTGACTTATAGCCTAGACATGAAGATTGTATAATAACCCCTGAGAATGCCATATGCTGGGGTTCTGTGCCTCTTATTTTATGCCCTCTATTGGTATCACATTTGGTATTATTGGTGTTATGAATACCATGACAAACTGAAGTTCAATCTGAAAAAGTGCAAGCCATAGATCTTCAATCTGTGACCAATTACCCCACATGAGGTTATCAGACTTGGAGTGATAATTAGCTGAATGAGCCAGTGCAACAGTGTATGTATTACTGGTAGGGGATGGCATTTCTGTTTTCCTTCCTTATCACAGTTCGACTCATTGTGTTTTGTAGTCTTTTACTCCAGGCACATGCCCTGGATACCTTTCTGCAAGATCAATATGTAATCATTTGGATTTGGTTAGCCTCTACTGTAACTAACTCATCTGCCTTTTGTATTAAGGGATGATTAACAGCTGCAGATCTTTAGACAACATGCTTCACTGGCATGCCAACCCCTGTAGCTGTATTAGAGAATTATACTATGCTAAGTGATTTTGATATTATTGTTTCACACTGCTATTTTTTTTTTCTGTGTGTAACAGCTGTATAACAATGAATATTATGAAATCAGTTGGCAATGGACTGTTTACTCCTTCAACAACATAAATGTTGCTTCAGTTTTGAAGGTATGTGTTGCTTCAACATAACTGATGAATCAGCCAGCATAGAGGATGACATTCAACATATGCAGGATTTAATGCATCAAATGCAACAATCTGCTGGTGGTGTCTGTCTGGCTGAGTAGTTTAATTCCTTGACAGGATGAATATCAAACCTGATTCCAAGTATTAATATAGATAATGTTTATTCCTTTTTCTGTATGTGTTTATTCTTTATTAGTATCTCACACAGAGGTGAAAACTTTTCTCAAGATCAAGTGAAGGAAGAAGCCTTCAAGATTAAGAGGACTTTAAGTCTTTGAGAGGAAGACTGGATATAAGTTGATATCCAAAGCATTGTCCTTTAGCTTTTCTGTAGGACCACATATTGTTACTCCACCTTGGCACATTATTTTAGGTCAGTAAAAGATGATGTTTCATTGTTGCAATTAGATGTATTTATTTTGATGGCTCAAAACACTTTATGCAAACTCTGTGGCCTCTGTGATGTATGTTGAACTTTGTTTATTTTACAGAAAGACCTGGTGCTAAAACACATAGGAGATATAAAATATTTTGAGTATATGTTTAAAAACTTTATGTAGAGACTTTTTAAAGTTAATTTGTTGGGTCTTTCTGATTGCCTTCTAAATTTACCTAGAGGTATCTAAAGTTCCTTAATAGATGCTCAGAACTTGCCAGTATGGGACACTTAACATCTAAGAGAAGCCTGAATAATATTGGGATATAGAAACCTGAGGGTTTTTTTCTTATCTTTAGGCATATGATTTTGAGTACAACATTGGTTTCTATTGTCATTGAAACAAGTTTCTGCTGTCATTTTTTTAGTGATCAAGGAAATCCAAGACATCTGCATGTGGCTGACAGATGATACAAGTCCCATGGAGGGTATCTGTACAGAGAATGGTATATCTACATGTATTCCTATAAAAAGCTTGCACCTTATGGAGTGGTAGTGAGACTAGGTGGAATACCCTTCAGTGCTTACAATTTCACAGGACCCTTATGCTTAGAGAACTGAATCACACAGAGTTATCTAAATTTTCATCAATTTTGAATAAATGAACACAAGAGAAATCTAAACCCCATGGACTTTCTTTACATCAACTGACAGAAAACATGGTGTTTGACAGGATGGAATTGAGAACCTGAAGTGGTTAACAGTTTCATTCTATCTCTGTAAATATGTCTATAAACGAAGAATTTCTTGTGCTGTTTATTGTTTTTATATGCTACAGCCATTCTAGAATAGTTACCTCCTCTTTCTCTAGGAACAGATAGGAAAAGCCTTTTTGTTTAACTGCTTTTATTATTTTAGGTGCTATAAGGTTGGAGTCCTTAGCTCCTGTCACTCCGACAATGTTTAAGAAAAATTTACATAGGAGAGTTGCACTGAGCCTGTCATCCTTTCAAATATGCCAAAGAGATTCCATGCAGCCCTCCTATGTAAATTTTCTTTTACCCTTCGATAAAGTGGGAAACAAGGTCTCTAACCCTGTAGTCTGGAACACAGAAAAATCCAGTAATCAAAAAGGCTTTTCCATCCGTTCCAAATTTATGAAGATGCAGCTATCATAATTATAACTGTGGTGCATGAAAACTGCATAGGCTTTAGCTGGATAAAGATAGAATGGTTATTTTTAACAATTTTAATGAAAATTAAGCTAGGTACAGTCTTCCAATTTGGGCAAAATAAAAAATAAACACATTTAAAATAAAGTTTACTGCATGATAGATGGAAATTATAAATACTGGTAAGTGATGTCTGTAAGATTCTATGACACTCCTCTCTGCATGGGTGGAAGAATTTATGTGAATATATTTCATGAATGGAAATAATACTTCTAGTTCTACTAACCATCTGGGTTGTAGTTTAATAACCATTTGGGTTAACTGCTCAGGAAAGCTTTTTAATTTATTTTTTTTTTCCTTAAATTATCAGAAAATCATCACAATATCAAAAATATAGGGCAAGTTGCACCATGAATGGAATGAAGTAGACATTTTTGCATTTGGATAAAAGCATTCCTAATCTATCTACAAGGATCTTTTTTATAATGTCAAGTATATCTCTAACCATTTTTTGCTTCTTCTCTGTGCGAGTGTTAAAAACACATATCCAAAATGCCTGATGTGTTCAGGAACTAAGTTTTTTGGGAGCCCAACTTCAAACATTTGATGTCAAGACATAATTATGGATTTCCAGCTCTCAGAATGCTTCCAAAATACATATCTTTTTAAGGTATGCACAACTGAGGCAGCATAAATGTCCAGTTGTACTTAGAAAAGTCTGAAAAAGCCCCCATTTCTATGTAAAGAATTAATCCACCTTTTATATTTCCTTTCATTCTTGCTATAAAAATGTAAATGATGGGATTTTTTTATTTATTTTTTTTTTTAATTCATAATTCTTTTTGGAACCTTAGTTTATTCTCACACAGGATAAGATTCAAGCATAAACTTTTAAACTGAGTAATGATTGTGGTTTAACCCTCGTATATTATCCATACATTTTGTACTTTAGTGATCATTGCCTTGCTAAATTGTGTCTTCGTAGTACACTACAGTGTATTTTGTGTCAGGTTATCTGACTGCTAAATCCCTCACCAGTTATGTGAGTGGTATTTAAAATAAGAGACAATAAAGTAGTTAAACATTGTTGCAAAATATTATGCAGGAAAAAATATTTTTTATATTCTCTAACATTTCTGAAAACACAGAGGAAAAATTATACCACTTTTTGAACTTTGCTTATTTATTGAATTAAATAATAATCAACTCTTAGCATAAGAAACTTATTGCTGGTGGAAATCTGAAAGAAGTTTTGCAGACTAAAAACTAATGGGAATTTTTCCTGGCAGTTTGGTGTTACTCTTTTTTTAATCTTTTTTGTCCTCAAACAAAAGGAGAAGGCTGTTTACTTCAGCTGCAGTGCAGCCCTCGTTCTATGCCAGTGCCTGAAATCATTATTTGCAGATCATCTCCATAATAGATGAGAATTTTTACCTGAGACACTCCCTTAAATCATCCTACTTATTTAGACTACAAGAGGTGCTAGATGCTACACCTGGGTCTTCTAATTCATGAATGACTACTGTTTAAAACAGCTATGGAATCCTTACATGAACCAAGAGTGCTAGTTAACTAAGAACATAGTAGATTTATACAGATATTTTTGTATATATTCTGCATTGTGTGTTGCCAGCATAGTAAAGCTTTATTTCTTATATTTTAAATAGTAACATAGAATGCATTCAGGAATGAGAGAAAAATGTTAGATTAGCTCAACTCAGAAGCTCTTATGCAGCTGAGCTATGAGATAATGATTACATGACACACTGAAATTTGAGAATGAGTTTTTTCCAACCTGACAGTACTTAGTCATCTATTTAAAAAGTTTTAGATATTTGTATAAAAAACTGGGAAAGTCCCAAGAAGAATCCAATACAAAAATGGGATATCTTGTGGAAAAAAAAAAAAAATCTTTTCTCTACATTTTTATGTTGATCTAGTACTAAAAATCAACTAAAGAGCATCAACACTGTATTTTCTTATAACTGGAGTGATCCTCTTTTCACAGATAAAGTGAATGATCCTGATTTGAAATCATAAAAAATCCCCAAAACATACATGACCTAATAAAACCATACTAACTATTAATTATCATAGCTTTCTGAACGTGCGTTAGTCATTAAATGAAATCGAAAATGAGTTCTCAAGGTCAAAACTAAAAGAAACACAGTCACAAAGAACTTTTTTCACCGATATGGATTCTTCAGTACCAGTATTCAGTCTTCAGTCTGATTCTCAGTCAGGCTATTAACAGGCTGGCAATTTCACCAGCTCTTTTTTTTTAATAGTCTTTAAAGTACAATAAATCACTGAAGTACAGGAACTGAAGTACAGTTATTTTTTATTTACTACTGTATGTCTTTGCAATCCTAATGATCAGGAAAAACATCTATAGATGATTCTTTCTGCAGAGGTAGTATTAACAATGAATTTATTTTTTTTTCTGCAAAGAAAATATCACAATAAAAGAACATTAACAATTGAAAACTTTAATTAAGTGGAAGGAATAAGATGAAGGTAGAGTAGGGACGTGGACTTGGATTTTTAAGAATACTTAATAACTTAATATGGTGTATATATATATATATTTCCAGACTACTCTTATGCTGTATTTCTGTGCCAATTGACTTTAGTATCGTAAGGGTGGATGAAGACAGAGAGATTAATGTGCTTTTATGTATAGAGAATATTACTTCAGTACTCTTAGTACTCATATGACAGTTTCTGTGTTTCCAAAAATTAGTGATCTGTTGCTGCTATATAAATTTGTACAACTTCATTGTCTGTGGTTCACCTGTAGATTACGTTGTGCTAAAGAACATCCTTAGGCACTGAAACTCTGTTACCTACACTGTTAAGCTCTGTCCTAGTTTGAGTTAGAACAGAACTAATTCTGTTTGGTGGTTTTACTTTTTAGCTCAGTCTCTTCTAACAAACTGCACATTCTGAAGTTAACAGCAGATTTTTGCAGACAGTGTCTGCTTCTAGCAGTAATGATGCTTGATGTTTACAGTTTCTACCAAGGACTGGTGTGTAGTCCAAGGTCACTGCTAAATCTTTCGTACCACCTTGGGGGTGCAGAAAGTAAAAGGCCATGCCAGTGGGGAGAATTGGACAGGAGAGGTGACCCTAAACTGACCAATGAGGTGTTCCATCCCATATGCATCATATTCAGTATAAAGCTGAGGGAATATGAGAGTCAATCTCTCTTCTTCAATGACCATTGTCCAAGAAGGACTCTGTCCATTTTACCTTTTATCCCAATCCATGTGTTCCTGAATCCTGTTCCAAAATCCAGCTCCTGAATTCAGTTCCTGTCTGCCCCTGAGTCCAGACTTCCCCAGTGCCTGCACCACAGCATCAGTGGTGACAGTGACATAATTGCCACCAAGGTGTTTAGGTTCAATATTAGTTTTGTATATATTTGTATATATTTAATGTTGTTATTATTGTCATTAAATCTGGTTTAGTTATCTTTTCTAATCCACAACTGTCTCTATTATTCTCTTTATCTTCCCCTTTGGGAAGAGAGAGGGGTTAATACAGGGCCACCTGTCATTCATGTAGTGGCCAGACCAGCTCTAAATCTTAACAGATTTATTGGCACCTAACATGGGCCACAATCAGAGCTCTGATAGATTGTCTGAATAGTTCGAATTACAGTTTGCTTAGTTGAAAGAGTATCAGAATTTTTTTTGAGAGTCTTTAAGGGCTGAAAATTAAAACAGACCACTTACATCATGTTGTTGCTGAAAGCAAAATTGTATCATGTCTTTTTAGAGTTTGTTAAATGCCATACTCTTCCCTTACATGACATATGCATTGTGTTAATGTTTACTTGTTCTCACTGCTTATCTGAAAGCTCCCAGTTCCTTGCACTGGGTGAAAACCGCTGCTTTGCTGTTCTGTTTCTCTCTCATTTATGCTGTGCTAAATTGGGCAGGGAATGCATCTATCTACTGTGGGTGTCACAGTGGATTTTGTTGCTAAGAATACTTACTGGTTTTACCTCGGGTAGTTATACTTTTCCCCAGTATGCTAATCTGACTTCACTAGATTCTGGGTTTTTGTTACATTGTGAGGATTGCAGATACAGTTATAATCAAAATATTATAGTCTTATCATTATCATTGATTAATTCTCACTCTTTATTGTGTGGTGTCAGGTTAAACATTAGTGCAGATGTACACGTCAGGCAGCCACATCACCTCATAGAGTGAGTGCTTTTTTGGCAGCAGGCACTGCAGTTACTTAGACGCTGCACTGCAGTTACTCAGACTCCATGAGGTTTTATGATGTGCAAGACATCCACTGCAACTATTCACATTCCACCAGCCCTTGCAACAAGCACCACAGGTACTCAGACCCCATGAGCACTCCCAGTACTCTAGCTCCCAAAATGAGCACTGCAGTTATTCCAACTCCGATAACAAGCACCATAGCTATTTCAACTCCAGCAACAAACCTGATACACCAACAGCCACTGTGGCCACTCCCACTAAATTCACAACAGTACAAGTTGGCTCTGTGAGGAGAAGGAAATAAACAAACCAGCCATATTGCCTATTACACCCAGTGACAGATCAAAGAGAGGGCCCTTCTAAAGCTGAATCATTGGAGTGGGACTCAGAACCAGATGTGAAGGCTGACCCCTCTGCAACTAGAAAAAGAACCTAACAAAGACAGATCACCCAGTGTCAGATATGAGGGAGTGGATCTTTCAACAGTTGACCGAAGGTCAGATGATCATGGAGTGGGTCCTTCTAAAGCAAACCCATCAGATGAGGAGTCATCACACACAGATGCTAACACCAAACCTTCATCTATGAAAGAGTTGCAAAATGTGAGAAAGGACTTTAGTTGTCATGAACACTTACTACCTGGCTGCTCCAGGACCAATACCATTGACCTGGATTGTAGAGAAGAGTGGTGAGCACATTTAACATAGCCCCTTTTACTTCTGTGTTGCTGAGTGTTTTCAATACCAGGCTTGTAGAGTCACTATCCCACTGGATCCCATCCTGAGATGAGCAAACTGGCAAGTACCAGGGGAGTTTGGAACATATGCATAATATAGTTAAAAGAAACCAGGGAATGTGAAGGCAAAAAAAGGGATTCTTTGTATACAAAATTAGTCATTTCCACTACCAAACAAATGCCAACAAGTTAAGTTTTAATCTTATTTGTGGAGAGAACATCTTATTTATGGCCAAGAGCATCTATGCCTTTTTCTGAATTAAGTCCTGAATTACATAATTCTGCTTCTTCAGTTTTTATTTCTATTTTCTTCAAGAAGTAAAAGTTTGTTGACTCCTTGTTTTATGTAAGAAACTGTTAAAAGTGAAAAGTACAGGAAGATTTCCTGGGGTCATCTGTGATTCTAAATGCATCAATTTTTGCACACTATAACATCCAATTTTGGTCAGTTAGCTACAGAATTTCTGAAATCTAGGTTAGTAGACAATGCAATGGTCCCAAAATTTGATACACACAAAATTACACATCATCTTCACACATACTGAGGAAAATCATTTAATTACAAAAAGAAATTATCTAAAATACCTTCTTATTTAGTTATACATTTATTTCCATTCTTCTGTTTCTATATGAAAAATATAGAACACATTAAGGGTCATAAAGATTTCTAACAGCCAAATTAGTTGGATTTTTTTTTCCCCTCTATAACATTGTCTAATATACATGACTGTAATCTATTTGATGCTCAGTTTTAATTATGTATTAAAAAATTTGTGAGAAAGAGGCTCATTATGTTATTTTTCTATTATTTTGTCATAATATTTTAGAGTTTATTTTAACCATCTTCTTTCTGCAAATAATGTTCCTGTGATTTTCCTCCTCCCCACAAGTTGAATAGAAATTATACATTCCTAACTGTATATTGAGGTTTTCTTCAAGGGAGAAAAAAGCAACATAAATTTTGTTTAATTATAGATTTAGGATTTCCCTTCCATTTATATGATATGGACTAAAGGGACACAACAGCAATTAAAAGTGATACATTAGAATGATTCAGAACATTCAGTATGAGAAAACAACATGAGCCCTTTCTTCTAAAGTTACACTAGAGACAAAGAGGAAAGAGAATAGACTAGAAGTGAAAATATAACTAATTTACAGATAAAGAAAAAAACTACCTTTGGGAAATGGTTAGAAGACTGGATAAGAAACACAGATCTCTTCTCACAATAATTTCCTGGTTTTGCAGTCACTTACCAGTTCAAGATTTAGTGCTTCTAACAGTTGACAGATACGCTATTCACAACCATCTGGTGTATTTGATTCAACATAGCTTCTGTTTCTCAGTCCAAACAATGTAATGATAATCCATGTTCCTGATATTGTGCCACAAGGTCTTCCACTCTTCATTTTTTCTGTTCTATATCTCAGAATCACAGAATCACAGTTAGGGGTTGGAAGGGACCTCCAAAGATCATGAAATCCAAAACCTCTGCCAGAACAGGGCCAAAACTAGGGCAGATCACTCAGAAATTAATCCAGACAGGTCTTGAAAGTCTCCAGAGAAGAAGACTCTACAGCCTCTCTGGGAAGCCTGTTCCAGGGCTCTGTAACCCTTACTGTAAAGAACTTCCTCATGTTGAGGTGGAACTTCATAGGCTCAAGCTTGAATCCACTGCTCCTCATCCTATCACAAGGCATATGTGAAAAGAAGTTGTCCCTGCCTTCTTGACTCCCATCCCTCATTTATTTATAGATTATGTATTTATGTATTAGATCCCCTCTCAGTCTTCTCCTCTCCAAACTAAAAAGCACCAGGTGTCTCAGCCTTTCCTTCTAAGGCAGGTGTTCCAGTCCCTTCATCATCCTTGTAGCCCTCCGTTGGACTGTCTCAAGTAGATCTCTGTCTCTTTTGAACCGGGGAGCCCAGAACTGGACACAATATTTCAGGTGAGTTCTCACTAGGTCAGAGTAGAGGGGGAGGAGAACCTCCCTTGCTCTGATGGACACTCTCTTAATGCATCCCAAAATGCCTATTCCTCAGATTCCTCAGATTTTTGGTTTCTTAATTTCACATGGACAAGATTGTAAACCAGCTTCCTTGATGTATTTAAAATATTTGTCACCCCACCTGCTGAGTTTTTTCTGAGATCTAAAGATCCTTTGAAGTAAGAGTATTGTTTCTCTGAGCTATCATTTGATATTGACTCAACCACACTGCTGTGCTGATAAAAAGTATTTACAGTAGTAGCCTTCAGAGAAAAAAAAGATTAAGTGACTAAGAAGGCCAGTCTTCCTGGGTTACCACTAACGGCAAAGATGATTTCAAGCTTTTATTATGAATTTACTTTGGAAGAAATACTACTTTGTCTCGATAAGTGTTTCTACCTTCCTTCAGTAAAAGTGAAGAGTTTAACTTTGTATCACTATGGAAAAGAGAGAGGCCCCCTTTAGAATACTTTCCAGAGTAATCCTACATTTCAGCTTTTTCATGTCTGCTTGAAAACCAATGTGTTATTTCCCCAGTTATCTAGAGCATTTCACATGCAAAATTGGGATGGAAACACTAGTGCACAAAATTAAAGCAAGCAGCTGAGTACTCCAGGCCCCCAGATAAAAACTGTTTGCTCAGACTGCAGCAGAATGCACAGTTCTGACAGTCTAGCAGGAATCACTTTGCTAATTATTGCACTAGCTGCGGACTGGTTTTGCTAAACACATCAGGCTGTCTTTTGGCTACTATTTCAGACAGAGTGTTGTTCTGAGCTGTGTTATGCTTCTTTACCACGCTTAGCCTTTTTCTCCTGAAAGAACATCACAGAAGGTGTGTGCAATAAATCTTGTTTTAATTAGGAGGAGTCTAGGTGTTTATATGGGGGGAGGGGGTCTGCTCAATCAGGTCCAGAGGAGGGCCATGGATACGATCAAGGGGCAAGAGCACCTCTGAGCTGAGAGTTAGTGTTCTTCAGCCTGGAGAAGAAAAGGCTTCAAGGAGATGTTATGCAAATCTTCCAGTATTTAAACAGGGTTATGAGAAAGACAAGGAGGGACTTTTTATCAAAGAGTGTAGTGATAGGATGAGGGGTAACTGTTTCAAATGGAAATAGGGTAGATTTAGATTAGCTATTAAGAGTAAATTATTTACTGTGAGGGTGGTGAGACACTGGAACAAGTTGCCCTTGAAAAATAGTGGATTTGCCATTGTGGTAAGTTTTCAAGACCAAGTTGGATTGGTCTTTCAGCAACCTAAACTAGTGAGAGGTGTTCCTGTCCATGGCAGGTGGGTTGGAGCTAGATCATATTTGAGATCCCTTTCAACCCAAACCATTCTATGATTTTAGGATGTCTGCAAGGTATTAAATTTGGGGGTTTTTTTTTTAAGAAAATATCTATCTGAAGGCACAGCTCAAAACATGAGTTTATAAAGAATGATGTACTTGATCATAAAGAACTGATAATATTAAAACTGTCAGCTTGTGTGCAGAAGCACTCCTTGGTCCCTGGAAAAGTACAAGAGCATATAAGGCAACTTGTATTCCATTCTGAAGACTGCTTCAGATTCAAATTTTCAGATTCTAATCTGGAAATGGTGTCACTTCATAGGTGACAGTTCTGAGACCTGTAGGAAATATGCCATCCTGATACTGACTTTCTGAAAAGAATCTTGAAAAAACTGAATTAATTATATCATAGAATGTGTGCACATCTACATGCATATGCTTTACAATGAAAGAATGAGCAACTAAAACTACTTAGACAGTATGCTAAGAGGCATGTTTCTCACAGGTTATGGTTATTTTTACTGAACAAAATGTCAACTCTGCCAAAAACATACTTTTCCCCATAAATTGAAAGAAGGAAAAGTTGAAGTTAGTAAAATTCAAATTGGAAATCAGATCTTTTTTATTTATTTAGGATTTTTTCTATATCGGTTTAGTAAAAGCCAACAAGCTTTCACCAATTATCCATCAAATGTTGTCTTTAAATTGTTGGTTGGCAGTTTTCATCAGGTTGACAAGAATAATCAGAATGGTACCTCTTGCCTTAAACAGGTAGCTTAAATCTGTAAATTAAATGCTATACAAAATTTCCTCCCACGTGCCAATTAGAAGTGTCTTCTTTTAAGACACTGAAGAAAAACTGGCTTTTAGACACAGTTCACTGTCACACAACCAACCTGTACTCACAAAGTTTAACTATGGTGCTTATCTTCTGTTCACTAAACACATTTTCTTTTAATTCTGGTATCACTAAAATCTCCTGTGAAAGATTTGATCAGGTCAAATCTTTATTTTTCCTTGGAAGAAAAGGTATCTGTGCTACACAATATGCATTTTTTGCACCAGACACAAAGGATGTTACTTTTAGAGCAGGTAAGAGTCTGTTCAAAGAATCACAGAACCACAGAATCACAAAATGGTAGGGGTTGGAAGGGACCTCTAAATGTCAACTATTTCAACCCCCCTGCTAGAGCAGGATCACCTAGAGCAGATCACACAGGAACAAGTCCAGACACCTTTTGAAAGTCTCCAGAGGTGGACATTTCACCTGCATCTCCATTTTGAGAACCTTTCACGGGATCTATTTTGTAGATCTCCTGATATTCTGAAGAAACATCATCTTCTTTTCCAAAAATACTTTAGAAGTATATAAAATGTATGCAAATGAAACATTTTACCATTAATTTCAAAGAACCTGTTTAGCTTTTCATCAGGTTAATTTGATTTACATTAGCAGACTGTTCATATTCTCAAAGTTCTCGATGTTCTTAAAGAGCTTCCTTTCTGAAGAAGCATTCATTTTATTGACCTTGCTTTATCTTAAACTTTTCAGCATGATGACTTTTTATAATACATCTGTTAGGAACTACTTACAATTAAGTAGAATTCATATACACACATATACACATATAAGCATATATTCACTCCCTATAATAAAACACCACACACTGCTATAATCAAACACAAGCTCCATTTGGACAGTTTATTTCAAATAGCTTTTTTTCAGTCAATTCCTGTAGGGTGTTTTTAAGTCCTGTGTAATACCAAAGTAATCATAAGTACTTATGCATACTGTGTCTCATGTAGCTATTACCCAAAGCAGTTAGATAAATAATAGAGTGAAATAAAAGCTTCCAGTCTATTAAAATGCCATCTGTTTTGCCAAAGATGTTTAGATGGTTCATAACTATCTCTTTTAAAAATGCTATTAAAATACTGATATTATTTGGTCCTATCACATATTCAGGGTTGTTAGGAAGCTCTGTGTTAAAGAGTAATATATCTAGAAAAAGCCTAGAATCTATTCCCTGTCATCTTTGGGATATTGGATTGACACAATTCTCATCATCACCTTCACCATTATTATCATCATCACCTAAATGCTGGTGTTCCAGAAACCTTCTGTTTTCTCCTTGGTAGAAAAATGATGTGACTCAGATATAGACAATTTTATGCTACTTTATGCTCCAATCTTATATGCATGCTGAAGTTACACATCTAAATTAATATTTAATGAGAAATATGATGTAGAACATACAAATAATTGTTTTTCTTTCTGTGTTTCTAATAATTTAAATCCTTATTTTGGAAGAATAAATAACTGTTTAGATTTTTATCAGTTTTTATTTTGAAACAACAGAAAAAACTAACACAACTGTCTATATGTATTGTTTACAAATCTACTAGCAAAAGTTAGAGGTAAGTATATATTACATAATTTACATAGGTTGGTCCTTTAAAATCTTAATTTAAAATTAACAAGAGAATGTTTATCTATTATTGATTCTAGACAAGCTGTATAAGGTTCAAGTAAAATTACTAAGAGTGTGTAAGTGTTGCAATTATTTGCAACTCTGAAACTGGCATTCCTTGTCTCTTGAGGAATAAGTAGTATTCATGAAAAGAAATGTTGGACTGATCCCAAAGAATAAACCAGGTTATATCAGAAACAATTTTATTGGTTTTGTTTGTTTGTTAGTTAGCTTTTTCACTTTAAGCATTTAAGAACTGGGGCCCCTGTGTAAGAAAGACATGGATCTGATTGAGGGGCTCCAGAGGGGGGCCATGAAAATGATCAGGGGACTGGAGCAGCTCCACTATCAGAACAGGCTGAGAGAGTTAGGGTTGTTCAGCCTGGAAAATGCTTCAGGGAGACATTATGCAAACCTTCCAGTGCTTAAACAGGCTCTTCAGGAAGGACAGAGTTGGACTCTTATCAGAGAGTGTAGGATGAGGGGTAATTCAAAGAGAAACAAGGTAGATTTAGATCAGCTATTAAGAGTAAATTATTTACTGTGAGGGTGATGAGACATTGGAAGAAGTTGATCTGAGAAGCTGTGGATGTCCTATTGTTGCAAGTGTTCAAGACCAGGTGGGATTGGTCTTTCAGCAGCCTGGTCTAGTGGGATGTGTCCCTGTCCATGGCAGGGTGGTTGGAACTAGATGATCTTTAAGGTCCCTTCCAAATCAGATATGATTCTATGACTAAAATGCATAAATGGCACTGGGATCCAAGATTAGAATCTGGGATTTCTTTCTTTGAACAGAGGTTCTTTATCCCTGGGCCATAGAATATCTCTAGCCAAGGAGAGATAAGCTCAGCCAATTTTTTTTTTTTTTTTGTCCTCCTTGTAGAATAGATATTTTCTATCTTTGTCTGAACTCTCTCTCCATTTTCAGTGACTGTAAATTATCAAAAAGCTTGTAGTTAGTAATGGCAAGAATGACAAATAACATTAATGAAAACACCTGACTTTCATAGACAGCAGGTAAATGGAATATGAGTTTCTGCAGCACAGGGCTTTGCAGTTTTAGAATACTAGGAAAAGATGATTTGGTGGAAATCACTAGTGTTGTCTTAAAAACTGTATTGAATTTATTTTCCCCTAAAGGTAAAATCCAATAAAGAATTAAATCTGTATTCTTGACAGCTATCACTCAAACTACTTTTACTCTTTCTTTTCTCTTTTGGGGTAAAAAGAGAGCTTGGGGACAATTTGTTTCAAAGTCCTATAGCATCAGAAATGTAGTTTGATTCTGGGCACTCTAGCTAAGGTAAGAGTTTCAGCATTCCTCAGGCATTGAGAAAGCTGTAAAAAGTATTTATTGCTCACAGTAAAAGTAACTGATAGCTTCTGAATTACAGGACCATGGTAAAATCTTTATTATTTTCAAAAGAATTTCAAACAATTGACTGCACCTCTGTGTAAACAATTTTTACTAAGAGTATATTTTGTTTAATTCTTAATATATGAAAACGATAATTTGATTTTTTTTTTTTTTTTTT
>JANIJG010017310.1:3320-17150 GCA_024611175.1 Megaceryle torquata
GAGACACTGGAACAGGTTGCCCAGAGAGGTGGTGGAAGCCCCATCCCTGGAAGTTTTTGAGGCCAGGCTGGATGGGGTCCTGAGCAACCTGGTCTAGTGGGAGGTGTCCCTGCCCATGGCAGGGGGGTTGGAACCAGATGATCTGTAATGTCCCTTCCAACCCTGATGATTCTGTGACACCCAAGACTGGCTTTAGACACAGAGGGCTAACACAAATTAAGTTCCCATCTAAACTTCACTGCATTTCAGGCAAGAGTCTTATTCCAGCTGCTTATTTAAACATCAGTGAAAAAAAAAAAAGTTTAAAAAAAAAAAAAGTGTCATGCACCTGAAGTCTTTGTAGCTAGTCAATATGAGAAATAGGCTTTTCTTCCTAGCAGAGCTGTAAAAACAGACCATGATGATATTTAAAACAATACTTCCCCAAATACATAGATGGGATACATTAAATGCTAAGCTGTTGATATAAAACTGGACAAAGAAATCCATCCAGAAACTCTTTGTATTGAAGAGCTGAAGATCTGTAGGAGAAAAAAATGGCCGGGGACAAAGGAGGAGATGAAGCAGGGAAGCACAGCCATGGTGGTACTATAAGCTGTGCTAGGAACTTGCTAGGACATCTGTTTGGATTCTCCTGAAGCACATAAAGAATACATAAGACCATCCTGTGATGAGTTTGGGAAAAGGGATTTACTTCTTCAAATAATTCTTCTTCACTTCCAATGATGTATGTTTTCCTGGTAACATTTCCTGGCATCTCCTTTCTATTTCCATTTTGCTTCATCTCAGACATTATATATTCTCCATCTCCATTTTTATCTGAATCCCCTAATTCCCTCCTCCTTTTTTTCTTTTTTTTCTTTCCTTTACTCTTTCTCACCAGCTTGTGACATTAGACTTTCTGACAAGCCACTTTGCTGCTTCTTCCTTAAGTATATTAACTCAAGGATCACATTTTTACAAGATCTGAAGAGAAAAAAAAATATGAAGAAATCGGGTGTTGGGCTTGTGTACCCCTCAGAGGTATATTTATTATAGACTAATTCTGTTTCAACATTCTTTCTCATGTCACTGTTTCTTCTGCAATAAGAGGGCCTAAAGAACTAGTTTAGCTTAGGCATCAAAGATGATTTTAATTCTGAGCCATGAGAAGATGCTCACTCCACAGCTGAAGAACTGCTCTAGATGAGCACATCTGGATTGGCCGTGTCAGCCCATTTCTGCTGCAAAAAGAGGGGGGAAAGCCCAACTGATAGGTCAGGTCCCATTGGTACTGAGCTGCTTTGAGCTTCTCAGAAAGTCAGCCTGTCCCTGCACTCAGGTGGTGACTCGACATCAGACACAGCTAATAAGCATAAACCAGTAAACAGGAACAGTTCTCCTCTGTGTTTATCCATCCTTACCTGCTCTTAAGCTCCTCAGGCATTTGTTTCTCTAGACTGCTGAGCCTGAATCAGTTCTTCTTCCCAATTACGGTGCCCAAGCCAATTGAAGAGTAACTACAACTCATGCAATAGCACTTAGGGACTGACCGAGCCCACGGCTGAACGTTCCTGTGATCAGACTAATTCACTGGATCAATCACATAAAACTACCTGAGGGAAAAGGCCACTTCTCTGAAGGCACTCAAGGGAATAAAGGTTTTGTGGTATTCCAAGAGGCATTTGATGTTTGCTGTCTTTAGAATGCTGATGTTTGTGTGTTAGTTACAACTTAAAAAAAACCAAGAAATGCTGTCACACTCGAGGTGATGACGCACATAAACTTTATGGATTTAATTAAGTTATTACAAAGTCAACTTAAACTTCTATTTTACTCTAGCTGTCATTCAGTTATTGAAAAAGTATCATTTTCTACTATGTTCTAACTTGTCCCAAACTCCATTTAAGAAATCCTGATGGTAAGATCTCTGAATAGCTTCAAAGTTCTAGTTGTGTAGTAAGGGAAATTACTATCATTTGAAGAACTTCCTTTGCTGGTGTTTAATTGAAATCTGTGACATTCCACAGGGTAGATAAAGCTACCTAGGCTATTTACAAGCATGCTCTTTATTTCAGCATTTTCAAGGTCTGATTATTTCAAGAGCATTTGCAATTATTTTATACCCCCAAAGACAGACCTCACAGGCTAACTTCTTTTAGCAAGAAATGTTTATCTCAGTTTATAGGGTAAATTCTTCTGGGTGACAGTCAAGATTAATTTTTATACTGAATATGCGATTCGGCTATAACAATAAAACAAGAAAAATTTTTGTCATCTTTCTGTTTCTGATTCACTCAAGAGCTAATACGTGCTATGTGAAGAGTGAAAAAGAAGAAGGACGTTATATACAGCTTTAAAATGTAGTTTGTGGTAAAATTGAAATGACTATATATGAATTTTACTTAAGTTCTCATATGTTCTTCCTTATCAAGACACCTACTGACAGTTAACCCGCATTTCCTTCTTGAAATAGCAAACATTTGCCATGAAAAGTAAGAAAACAAATGGATGCTCAAAACAAATAATGAAAAGTTCTACTTTATTCATGAGCAATTCGTGCCTCTGATTGCTTGTTTTGCTTACATCTGTCAGGGGACCTTTAAGTAGATTATATATGTAAGCTCTTCTTGTTTCTTTTAGGTCAACTTTACTAATGATAGTGATGGCAAACTAAAGAGTAAAATTACCTAGAAAAAAACATGACTATGCAGGTCAAACAGTAGAAGGATCTGAAGTGAGTTTCTGGATGTATTGGTGAGGTTTTCTGTGCCCTGAGCAAGTCACTTAATCTATCCCAGTTCTTTTTAATGAAGACCACAAATAGACATGTTACCATGTTTGCAGTGTTTCAAGGACCACACAGAAGAGACATTAGCTCATGCCTGACAGCAGATGACTTCTGTTCTTTATTAATGAATCATTTAATTCCACAGAATGAAGGAACAGCAGCATCTCTGAAAATAAATAAAAAAAAAATAATCCACAGATGCTACCAATTCAAACTGGACTTGAGCAGTTTGCTTTGGGGGGCATCTGAATTTGCATTTTAAGGTTATTTCTAATATTTCCATCCTTGTAGATAAATATTTTTACAATGTTATGTGTTCAATCTCTGTTGTTTTCATTTAGCACCAATTAATCATCAACTTGGGTATGGATGCACCCAGGATTTCTAGAGTAAAGACTCAAAAGAAACAAAATAATATAAAAAATACTATTAAACCCTTGGTTTAAAATAGAAGTGCCTGTTTGTTAAAAACAACTTACGGCTTACTCGTTTCATCATATCTGGTCACAGCTACTCCAAACTCACCATCAATTTACCTCAGTTGTTGCTATGTTACATTATGCCAACTCCAAAGACTAACATGAGGTTATGTTTTATAATAGGAAAGCAACAAACCAAACCCTCCTCGGAAGCCTCTTCCAGCAGACCCTCTGACCAAAGCCCGCTGTAATAGCACCTGCAAAGCAGCACCCGGACGCACAAAAGCTCTGCCTCACGTTACTCCCGCAAGGTTAGTTGTGATCAAAATGTCTTGACTTAGAGCACTTTGTTCAATGACAGGTCTAAAATGTCTCAGGTAACTGTCACCGAATGCTATGCAACAACCATTTTCTATTTGCTTATATACAAGGAGGCAGCACGGACTGATCCTCACTGGGAGTACATCAGCACAACTGCATTGACTTCCTCCCCAGTACTAGAATTTATGCTGCATGTAAAGGTGTGAACGTAAGCATCTGACTGGACATCTACAAAAACTGGCCAGTAAATACAACCCCTTGCAAAAGAAGGGAGCTAATAAGCACAAATTTGAAGAGGAACAAAGCTCTCGCACAATAAAAATTCCTACTCGGACCACTTACAGAATTTGGCTGAGAACTGACTGCTTTTAAGAGCAACCACCAATAAAAGCAATTTTTCATTCACCTGTTTCACAACAGACCATCGATTTATATAACCTAAAAATAATACCCAAAACATCCAGAAATTGTACACTTTAAAAAAAGGATGTTGAGAAAAATTAATCTGGAAGCGAAATAGTTCTGCTGAGTGTTAATGGCCATAGTCTGTGATATTTTCTTACCAAATATTCTTCAGTTTCCTATGAATATAAAGCAAGCTTGAAGGAAGATAAAAGTAGCATTTTAAGTTAACAGGAATTCTAGTAGTGATTGCTCAGAAAAATTAAAAATGGAATCAAGTTAGTTTCATAATAGTTCCAGCAAAAAGGCCACAAGAGTGCACTTTGCTTAAGCTCTTGGCTGCCCATTCTAGTAAGATACTCTGCAAGGAATTTGATTTCAAGCTGATGACTACAACTCTTTGAAACCAACTGCTACTCTACAACATTAAGTGGCATTTTCGTACTGGTGCAAAATTGTTGGGCACTCAAAGAAAATAAAGTTTAAAGAACACCACCTGAAACACTGAACTAGTTTATACCATGGCCAGGCAGCAAGTACCATATGAACCGAAAAGACACATCTGATCTTCTCCCAGTTTGAGAGTCCTGTGCTACCTGTCTGAAGTTAACTTGGATAACTCTTTCCAGGAGGTTTTACTATTCACCTTCATGCCTCAAGCATGATGCTGGCTGTGGGAACTAACAAAAGTTTAAATAACAATTTGCTGTTTTCTTTCTTTCTGACAGACCTGCTCCTAAGCATCCACCACAGGTATCCAGGTCCAGCAACACTGCTGATGTGAAATGACTCGAGAATCTGACACCTTTATTTTAAAAAGTGAAGACAGAAGTTTGCACTATCTTTAAACTCCAGCTGGAGTTCATTTTTTTGACAATACTTAGAATTTTTAATGTTTAAAACAGCATTATTTTTAAGAATTCTGAGCTACTGCCTTTGGTGCTGTGCTGTGCTATGGTGCTCTGTCTACTTGCTCAGGTACTTGTAAATTATTAATTTATGTTGAATATTTATTACAGTGCAGTGCACTGTAGTAGATATTTTTACCATAGCTGAGTTTTCCTAAAAAGGAAGCTTTTTTTGTTTGTTTGTTTGTAATATTTCACTGAACTTGAATAATTCTGCTCTATTGGTCCTATGTAGAGATTTTTTTAGTTTTGATCTATTCTTTAAGGAGTGCTGATACTCACAGATAAATCAAATGTATGAACAACTCAATCTTAACGGTTCATAGCAAACTTTTGGATAAATATGTCAGGGTAAAAAAAAAAAAAACAAACCCAAACAAGCAAAAAAACCCACAAAAAACCAAAACCACCACCAACTCACTTCTGGAACATGGTGAAATGCCCGATATCTGCACACAGATGTGTAACACATATTTAACCAAAGGCTCACTCTGTGTTAGCAGTCATACTGTAATTTCAACTTTCACATTACTGTTTGAAATCATTGAGAAAGAGGATGTCTTCTCTTTGGTCAAGTCCTCTTACTGAAGAAGTACTGTATATCATGGTTTGTAACCTCATTTTCCTCAAACACGATATGGTTACTACGTATTAATGCAGATATCAGGCCTCTTTTTGAGGCTTTGGTAATTAAAATCGACGACGCAGCGCACGGTGGTACCATCTCTCTACGTTGCACAGCTGTCCTCTTTAGACAGACAATACTTTCCAGATGTGGGGTGGGAGGGGAAGCCAAGCATTATGAAGAATTACATTTTAAGAATCAACTATTATACTTCTTTCTTTTTGCCTCGTCGCTCTGCTTATCAACTGTATTTTGCATATTTACTACTGTATTTAACTTCTAAAATATTCTTCTGGGTTTCTTAATTTTCAAATCCAAATGCATATTTTAAGACATTAGACTTTGCTTATCCTAAGACATGGGGAAAAAAATAATTCATCTCTTTACTTTGTGGTAACATCACACCTGATCTCTTCCATACCTTCTCAGTAGCACTGCTGGATATGGTTGTTTCATCTATGCTGTAATAAAACCAATTCCAAATATCAGTTGAAATAGAGGGAGAAGGAACTACTACCTTATATAGGTTAGTTTCCTCATTGCTTGTAGTTTTTGTTTCTTTAAGCAAAAAATAAAAGCATTGATAGAAACTTGGATCTCCTTTCAGTAAGTGTAATTGTATTTCATCTCCCTGGTTATTCCTGATTGTGGCAATATAGCACTTGTGTTTATTGACAAACTAAATAAATCCCAATAAACCGTAGTTTAGTTTGATGTTGAATACTGAAGTAAATGTTTCATGGAAGCATTTAAATTCTTAAAGCATCTCTAATGGCAACAACAGTGCTTTAGGTATGGAGAATGACTGCAACAGCAGGATGCTAACTTAGCCTAGTCCCAGCAGTGTGGTTGAAACTAAAATGCTTTTTCTGTATTTTACATATTTTGTATTTAAAACACTCATTTCTTCCTGTCAACGGTAACTTTTTATCTAAAAACAGGGTGATGGGGAAGCCATCTCAATTTGAAGCAGACACATGATGTCAGTTTGCTTGTTTGAATGCTCCCAGTTTAGAATGAGAAGTCATCGTGCTCTATCAGAATGTTTCTGCTAACTGCTGAAGAACATAAGATCAAACTCTAAGTAATGAAAGAAGAAGGTGAAATTAAATGACTAAAAAGTTTACATCAGCTGCATCAGAAGTTCTAATGTCTGAATTTATTGGCACCAGCTTAGGTAAGACTTAGCACGTGTAAAAATTTAAAGCTCTAAAGTAACCTTTAGGTTTGAGATAAATGTGACCTACCTCTTCAGTCTGACAAGGACAGGAACAGGAATATCCATACAGGGCACCCAGTCCTAGCTCTGCAATTGCAGGCAGCCGTGTCACCAATGCTGAGTCCAGAAGAATCCACAGACCATCTGGGAGCTGAGCACACAAAAGTTCCTCAGGTGATGCTGAGAACCTGTTGGCCATAGAGGTGAGCACCTCTTCACCCTTAGAGAAACAAAACCAGACAAATACTCTTTCAGGTATGGAGGAAGACAGCAGAAAAATGCTAATAAGGACACTGCTGGGTGTCCCCAGTCCCAGCACTGTGGAGTTTTTTGGTTGAAAGTGTCTGACTGGTCTTACTGGCTTTTGTCCCTCAAAGAACTCCATACCTGGTTGTTATTGTATTCCTGGGCTGATGAACAGCACAAGCATCAACATCCACTGCCCGGTGTCACATTTGCTGTTGCTAGAGGGAGGCAAAGTCCAGCTGTTCATCGCGGATGTGGTGTGAGAGGACATCTTTGGCTTCTGGAGCTGAGCATTGATGTCATAACTTTTACTGCCTTAGTTCACTGAGAGAAAGAGAGGAAAAAGTATGTTCAAACAAGCTATGAACCAAGCAGATGACAAAGCAGAAAAGCAAATATCCTAATTATTAACTATTAGCACTTTAGTAAAGCAAGCAGCTGAAGCATATGTACCTTGTGACACCAAACGTAGCCTTACGGTTAGGAGTTCATGGTGATCCCTAGATGTTATCTAATGCAGTTACTGTCTCATATTAGCCACAGCTAAAGCTAGAGATGGAATCACAGAATTTCTGAGGCTGGAACAGACCTCCAAGATCATCAAGTCCAGCCTATGACCCAACACCGTGACATGAGCTAGACCATGGCACTAAGATTGCTAGACATTTGGAGGGGGAAAAAAAATATTTATATCCTGTAAAATGACTGCCATTACTTGAACCCAGCACAGGGTAGCTACTGGTGTACTGCAAGCTGGTTTTTTTCTCCTAGCAAAAGAGACAAGTAGGTGCAATGTACATAACAGCCATATAACCTGGATTCCTTCCAATTAGAAGATACGCAAATATATTTATACATATTCAGATGCAAAATACCACAGGCAGAAAAGGATCTGTAGCTCTTGGAGCAGGTGGGGGGGAAACCAAACAAGCTATCAAATAGTTATTTTGTTTTGGTGGAGTTTTTTCCCCCCAGGATGTGAGTAGTAGCTGGCTGGGTGATGTTTTCACACCGAATTACTGTCTTTATGATTAGACATGCAGATGTCATGTCATACTCCATTGTGAAAACCAGATGAATGGTTTTATATTCCTAAGGACAGTGTAAGAAAACTAATTACCACAGGATACACCAGGATGTGAAATTCAGCATTTCCTACTCTGTGGTAACTGCTCAGTGTGTGGACCTGGAGTATCTGGTTTCAAAGAAAACCTGTCAGCACAGGCTTTAGGTCCTTTCATAATATATTCATCTAATGCTATGCTCAGCAAACTTTAACTAGTAAATCACCTTGAATAATTAAGATAAATACATCATCCCTTAAATCCTTGGGGTTTTAATGTTCAATTTGTCCTCGTGGGTGAGATTTTATGAACAGACCACGCCGATGCCAGCTCCTCCCTTCTGTCTTGTTCTTCCATACACACATTCCAGCCTCCTCCCTCCTCACCATGAGACAGTGGTACAGACCAGTCCCCTTTCCAGAGGCAAGGCAAGAACATCATGTGCTCTCCCTCAAGCACTGCATGACAATGCTGCTATTATGCTAATCAACAGAACAGTAAGTACCAAACAACATCAAAGAAAATGAATAAATACGCAGTAAACAAAAGAAAAATTGCACATTTACCCTCTTTCTCCTCATCAGATCTCTTGGGTTTAATATGCCTAGATTTCTTTTAAAAGCTATCAATTGTCAGAGTTGCAAGATTTGGGGGTGGGTTTTTTTTTTAATTTCATGGAATATTTTGAGAGCCTTTCCAACAGCTCAGGAAAAAAAAACCCAACAAAAACAAAACCAAAAAAACCCAGATACATGGCTTTGTTCTTCACTTCAGTTCAGATTTCTTCTGATCATTTGATTATACAATATTAATTCTCTTTTATTAACTTCCTATCAAATGACAGCATTTTAAAAATTTAACTAGAAATTACCATGCAATGGTAAATAAATTCAGTCTTGATCTCACAAGCATTCTCCAACACATGATCTTCTAAACTCAGTAATGCCAAAACTCACTCTGCACACAGACCAACCATCCTTCCTGGTAACTATACCACACATTGCCAAAAGCTGAAGCTGCCCCACACACCTACAGGCAGCTGCCCTTTGCACATCATACTGTTAAAAACCGAGAGCACAACCAGATGAAGTTTTGAACTCTTGGAATTCAGTTAACTCAGAAATCAAACCCAATATTATCATTATGTCAAAGATTTGCTTCTTTTCCATTATACTTTTTAATTACCTTTTTTTTTTTGGAAGCAATATGCAGGTGTTTGTCTGTACACTTGAACAATAGATTTGTAATGCTTTGCTATGTATCTAGAGTTAGATCCTTTAATGTACTTATGACTACACAACTTTCTGGTGCATGGCATCAGCACAAGAATAATATTCTCTATTTTTAAATATAACTTTACAAAGTGTTTTCTATGATTGTAAGCAAACTACGAGAAGGAACAGAAACACTTGAAAACCTTTTTAAGGCAGGCTATCTAAAAATGGAGAAAGTCTTTGAAAATATTCTTTGAAATGGTTCTCTTGTAAAAACAATTATAGGTGTGGTAATTAATTGTTTAGTATCTCATTAGAGACTACGGCATGAACACAGAGAGACCAAAGTATTTTTATGAGCCATTCAGTTACAATCCTTCAGTTAAGCTTCAGTTTGCTAAACTTTTGATAATCTCTGCTACAATGTAGAATTTTTTTAACCAGTGCAGCAGGTTGTAACTTGCACCTGCATTTCTAGCAGAGTCTTCCACTTCAAGGTACTTCAAGCAAACACAACCAGGCAATTTGACAGGCAAACTAGCTGCTCATTCTCAAGTACTATCTCTCAGTTAACAGGTTCTTCATTATATTTTTGCCTATGTAATCACCCAAATGGTTAAGAAAATGCCAGAGTTTCCTCAACATGAAAGCAACAGGCTAAGAAAAAAAGGGCATCTCTCTGCATGTACATTCTCACTGCTTCCAGTATGTGCATCAAAAATAAAAATAAAAAGCCTTATGCAATAGAACACCTTGCTCTTGTATGTATTTCTCATACGTACCTTTTATTGGCATGGCACTGATGTTTACGTGTGTGAATATTCCAAAGGACATTTTCCTTCTCTAAAACAGAATTGGAAAAGGAGAGATTTGCTAAATAAAGGAGCTGCAAACTGAAACCACCAAAAGAGCTGAGCGCAGACAGAGCCTGTGGTAGAGACACTGGATATAAAGTGACCACCATTAGGCAGAAAGTCTCACACAGCAGCCTTTGTTCAGGTGATTACAGCGCAGAGAGATTTTGTACTGCAGAATTACCTTACCTGCTTCTCCACGGGCAAGAATTAGCTTTGGGCAAGTACCCCAGACAGGTCACTTTTCAAGATTTTAAGTGTATGGCATTGAATGGCCTCACATTAGCTGTGTTTCATGCCAGTAATTATTTTTAAAAAAAAAAAAAATCTTCCAACTCTCTGCCCTGCAGGTTTTGGCAAATTTGCAAGAGTAGGGGAATCATTACCCACAGACCCTTTCCACTGCAGGAAATGTAAGCAGTGTGTGCATACTACTAATTTTATTTTATAGTATTTATGTGTGAACGATCCTGTGGGGAAAATATACATACCTGATTATGCTGTATATTAGATTATGCTTCACTTGGACTGTATATTTATTTTTTAAAAAGCAACTTTAATTGTGCATTTTTCAGTGTTTGACTTTGCAGTCTTCATGTTACTTGATAGCCATCTAAGGCTGATATAAAGATATAAAGACATCTAAACCTCAAAACCACAGGAATCATACATTATGGGCATGCCTGACTCTACCTTTTTGTAATAATTAGCAGCAATAGATGGGCTTCCAGAAGCAGAAGCAGCATCAGGTAGCAGACAAAGCAGGTATTTGATTGCCAGCGTCACAGATAATTGTTGTCAGCAGCAGATCACAGCATCCTGCACCTCATCTCCATCACAGAGTGTCTTTTCTGACTCTTTCCTGATCTCCATGACCGAGTCCATGCCTCTTTACTTGCCATTCTCAGTTCCCAGCCAGCAGGTTTCTAATCCCACTCATCCTCCTGACATGTTTCCTTCCATTTCCTACTTTGGTGAAATTGCTCCCCTTTCTCCATGGCCAGGTTTCTCTGAAAACTGCTATAGGTTCAAAATCTGCATCATATAAAGAAGAATTAACAGCAAACCAGGCTTCATAATTTGCTGAGGCTTCTTTGGAAGGTTCTGGTGGTTGTTTTTAAAATGCAGTTAAGAGTTTTTCTTGCAGATAGTATCTTGAAGTAGAAGGAATGCTAGTAATGCCTTCCAATTACAAAAATAACCTAAAAAAACAATAAAAAATGACTAGATTAAAACATATCCTAGAAATATGGTCCTTTTTCCAAAGCAATCTATACATAAGAAGCAGACAGTAAAGTAATAACACAGGGAGATATTAGTATGTTCCTTAATAAATGCTTCTGCAACAATTCTAGAAGCTTTCTTCTTGTTAAGTGTTCAGCTGACCTACAACCTTTTTTTTTTTTTTTTTTTTAAATCACATTTTTGTTTCCACTTTTGATTTTCAATAGTAGTTCTCTAGGAACGCATTTGTTGTTCTGGAAGCTTGTCCACATCATGACTTAAAATGATGCTTTGAGGACTGGTAGTATCAGCATCTTTGGGAGAAATATAACAAACAAGAAGGGAAGAGAAAGCCACATTGTGCTTTTTGTTATCACAAAAGGTTATAAATATTGATTAAGGGGAAAAAAAAGTGAAAGTTACATCTTCTTGGAGCAAACTTTGTATTCTGACAGACAGTTACCCTTCTAAGTTTGTACACGTTGAGTCCCAGGCAGCATGGATGTTTCAAAGCAAAGCACATAACTGACAGCGCTATAACATTTCATTTTACACCCTGGAAAGAATAACAGTGCATTTAAAAACACATGAACAATGTTTGAAATGCATACCTATGCATATTTCATGCTATCATAAGCAGATAAGCATCAAATACTGGCTGTGTTTAAGATGAGTTAACATGTAATTTCTACACCCTGTTCTCAAAGTTTACAGTGTCCTATTCCCTTCTAACTGTGAAAATTTAATGCAATTTGTATTAAAATACAAATATTCCTCACCATTCTAAAGGAGTTCACCACCATTTTTTTCTTTCAGTACAATTGACTGGGCCTCCTGCTAAAACTTAATATAAAAGTTTTAATATAAAAATACCATTGTTAATATAAAATACCAGTTCCTCTCAGGTTTTGTTCAGTGACTCTTTCAGAGTAGGCTACATACGATAGCACTCTGCACATGATCATGCAATAATTTAAAGTAAATTAAGGCATTATTTAATAGCAGGCTGAGTCAAATGCAAATATAAAGGGTTTACATCTTTAAAGGGAAGTGCATCTTTTCTCAGTTTAACTGAACAGTGGCAATTCATTTTTACCTTCCAATCAGTGTCACTGTCACACAGGTCTGAAAAGACCTCAGGTCATTTATATCAGATTATTTTACTACTAAAGTTGTAATTTTTTTTTTCAACTCTATAAGCCAAAAGCTAAAGTGTATACATATATATATATATTTATTTACAAAGACATATCAGGTTAGTTGCAGCCTAATACACTTCCCTGAAATAATATTAGATGCCCTAAACCTTGAACCTATTCTTTGCTTCTAGAGATGATGCTAAATTAGCTGCACAAGCACTGTGCTCATGATTTAAAGTAAAGAAGCATCTCTTTGGAGAATTTAAAGATGAGTATTAACTAGCTTGGGTAAAAGACAATGATTTTGTGTTTACTAAAAAGACAGTCATGGAAGTGAAAAAAGGTCCCGAAGAAGAGAGGGAAGCAATAAAGAAAAAAACCCAAACAAACAACTCATTCAGCATTTAATTTCCAGCAGCTTAAAGGCTGCTTGCAATATCCTCTGGGGAATGCCAAAAAAAGTTTGGCATTAAAAGTGTGGACTGAAGTTTTAACAAAGCATAAAGTAGCAAAGCACTTTAATCCCCACGTTGCTACTTCGAACCCACATAAGGATGCAATGCAGAGTCCTTAGATTGGTACAGAAACCACTAATTTGATTTGGGCAGTAAGGAAAGCCTGGTAACTTGGAAACTGCATCAAACAGAGGGTCTGAAAGAAGTTTTAGGTAATGTCTCAGCAGTCTGCATAACATATATATTTATATAAAAACACAGGTCACGAAAAGCTGCAAAAATTAATCGAGCTCTTCCTTGTTTATCACTAGGATAATTTTGAAATTCAAAACATAGTCGTTCAATGAATGCATTCAGAGCTTGCAATTCCCTAAAAATGTATTTTGGACTGGTTTTCCCACTTATTTTCAACCTGCTACCTTAAATTGATAACTTAAATTAAAGTAAAATAACAGCTTCAAAGACAGAAAATCTTCTGGATTTACTAGAGCAGAGACATTACATAAAATTCCAGTATTCTCAAGCATTTAATAAGATATAACAAACTACAGGACAACAGCTTTAATAGGATTCGTTTGGTTTTAACCCTCTGAAGCTTGCACTTGTCTTTTCAAACAGGGGTATTGTCATGGTTTAGAGTCAGGGCAGCCCACTACATCTAGAACAGCTGCTCTCTGTTCACCCCGCTCCATCCCCAGAAAGGGGAAGAGAAAGGGAATGAGGGAGAGAGACTCAGTGATTAAACAAGGGAACTGGAACAGCTTGAATGAAAATAATAAAAGCTAGAATATATACAAATATATACAAAACCAGTATCAAATCCAACCATCCCAGTGGCACTTACATCACCATCACCACTGATGCTGTGAAGCAGGCACTGGGACACCCCCAGGCTGGGCCCCGCAGCAGACGGGAGCTGTGTTCAGGGGCTGGATTCTGGTGCTGGATTCAGGACACACCGATCGGATCG
>JANIJG010017310.1:30988-45792 GCA_024611175.1 Megaceryle torquata
AAAAATTCAGTATGTTATAGAATCATAAACTGATTTAGTTTGGAAAGGACCTTTCAAGGTCATCCAGTCCAACCCCCTGCAGGGAGCAGGGACATCTGCAACCAGAGCAGGGTGCTCAGAGCTCTAGCCAACCTCACCTGGGATGGTGCCAGGTATGGGGCATCTAAGCACCTAGAAAGTATTGGTCTGTTACAAGTCACTTCAGAACTGTGCATGTTATCCCTCCATGGACTGACTCCTCTCTAGAAGAAATCACACCATGAGAGATCAGGAGAAGGAAGACACGGTAGAGTCCTAGGAGTGCAGTAGCTCTAAAATTACCCAGGATTTGCTCTGTGCCTTTCTCAAAACAAAACAAAACAACAGAACCAACACATTCAGCAGAGTAGAAAAATATTCCTTAATAATATTTATGGTAAAAATGGCATTATTCAAGATATTTATTCAATAAATGACTTAAAATCTTAATAATATCATGCAAAATTCTAATATTGCATTATATTTTTGCTAAAGATACATTCACTGCAACTATTTAGCATTTGAATCACTCAGCTTTAAAATGCTTTGACAGAATCACAGCTAGAATTGCTGTGGTTGGGAAGATCTTTAAGATCAGTCCAACTGTTACTTTACAAATCTGAAGACGGTACTACATAAACTTTACACCTACGTGTATGTGAGTCCGTAGCATGCAACATTGGTTCTCCTTTTTCCGTCTGAATATTATAACCATTGTCATCTGCAAACTTGCTGATGGTGCACTTGATCCCGCTGTCAATATCACTGATGAAAATATTAAACAGTACAGGTCCCAGTACAGACCCCTGTGGGACACCACTTGTCACTGGCCTCCATCTGGACACTGAGCCATTGACCACCACCCTCTGGATGCGGCCACCCAGCCAACTCCTTATCCACTGAACAGCCCACCCATCAAATCCCTGTCTCTCCAACTTGGCGAGTAGGATGTTGTGGGGGACCATGTCAAAAGCCTTGCAGAAGTCCAGATAGATTACATCTATAGATAGTCCCTTGGAAGAAGTTCTCTACATTGAGGGTGGTAGAGCAAGGGAATAGGCTACCCAGGGAGGTGGTTGAGGACCCATCCCTGGAGATATTTAAGCTGAGGCTGGACAAGGCAGTTGGTTCTGAGCAGCCTGGTCCCTGCTCACTGCAGAGGGGCGGGACTAGATGACCTTTGGAGGTCCCTTCCAGCCCTAGCTATTCTATGATTCTATGATCCTCTTCCATCTGCTGCTTCCTCTGGGGCCCAGAACAATTGAATATAATGGGTATCAATTATCTAACTGGAGGATGTGGTTCATTCTTTCCTAAGAATGAATATTTTGAAATATTTATTTAATAATATAGTGTGTATAAATATTTTCACGTGAAAGAAAATGGATTTTGGACATTCAGTAATAAATTATGTTATTGTTTGATTTAGCACGTGTACCTGTAATAGATGCTTGGAGAATCACAAACACACACAAAAACTAGGCACGTTTTTTGCATCTCTAAGTAACAGAATTGACTTCTAAATTGATTATTTGATGGAGACATAATATCTGAAGTTATTGCATTGCTTTATTTTAGAAATCTAGCACGCTGAGCCTATGCATTCAGTTTTAATGCAGATTCTACTTCTCACTAAATCTTTCTGTATACCCAGAGCTCCTTTTACTGAATTTCTTTTCAACAAATTTGAGATGCCATGATGTTTGCAGGAAGGCTATAGGCTGCTGTATATTACCAGGCAGCTTGAGTCACAAAGTAAGCAAATCTAGGAAACAAAACGAAACAAAAAGATGAAAAATTTGGAATAATAATTCCGAAGTTCCCTTCTACTTCTCTCTTTCTCCATACATACATATGTATATATATAATACATATTTATGTATAATCATAATATATATATAATCATAATAAGCATACATATATATATAAAATCTGGACAAAAGAAACATATCTATTATATAACATTAAATAATAATGTAAATCATCATGGTCTACAAAGAGCTGCTTAATTAGCCAATAACTCTTCAACCTCAAATAATGAGTTTCCTGGCTGTATAAAAGAAATATCTCTCTTTTTATGATGACAGCAAAAAGCAGAGATGGTTGCACTCCTGCTCTTATAGCCTGGAAGATAAAACACGCGGTGCCTTAAATTTGCAGCAACACACCCAAAAAGTGAGGACACCAAAAATCCATATGCTGGAATTTTAAATTAGGCAAGACATATTCAGTTAAGGCCAGCAATTTTAAAACCCAACCAGCATTTTTGTTTCTGCTTAAACTACCTCCAATAACAAAAATCTGGATGTAAGAAAGATAATTTTGAAAACAAGATGTGACTCTTGATAAGCATGAATATAAACACACAGATGAGGAAAAAAATCTCTGCGAAGGGTGAAAAGAGACAAGAAAATTTGGCATTCTAGATCTTCAGGGAAAACAAGATGCCATAAATATGGCAGAAGAATGGACAATGTATTTCCACTGATAGGATGAGGAAAACCTTTGATTTTGCAAATGATTAGGATGTCCGACAGGCTGTCAGGGAGCATTTCTCAAAAAGCCAGCATGTGAAAGAGCCAAACTCTGACAACACCCCCATACCCCTGAGGAGCTGGGATGCCCAGTGATATCACCACTTGCAACGGACTCTTAAAAATATTATTTTTACATAAATTTCCTTTCAGAAAGGGGAAAAAAGCAGACTCTACAGCTGTCAGTATCATAAATATTACCTGAACTCCATCACAATATTGCTAGGTTTCCTTAAGAAGTTTCCATTTACAGCAGAGTAACCTTAAAATAATTTAAATCGCTCTTCAGTTATGTTTTAAAACATTGTAAGATACACTTACCAATTGGCAACTACTATGAGAAAGCCAGTAGTGGTTTTTGTGAGCTATACTACTCTGTACCAAAACAGTGTGAATACTGTATTTTTTTTTAAGCCAATGAGTAACATCAATCCTGTTGGATTTAACCAAACCCACTCATTATTTATTCTCCCTCTGATTCCCACTATTCTGCATTCACATTCATTCCATTTAAGCCTACGTAAGCTCAATGTCAACTCAACTAATTCTCCTATGACAAAAATCCCTTACAAGTATATTCCTAACATGTTATTAGTTAATTATACCCCTTGGTTGTAAAACTTCTATCACTTTGATACCACCAAAGGCAGTGGGCTTACACAGTAAGTAACAAGGTTCAGCACTATCCATACAGTGGAACTAACTGATTTTATGTTCTCCACCCAGGTGGTACAAATGCTTGGAGCAAGATTTTACATCCTTTCTCTGTAAGACATCCCTTTTTCGGGGCACTTTCCCTTTCAACACACAGCCTGAATTATCATAGTGTCTAAATTGGCTCTTGTTAGAAGGACCTGATCTAGTGTGGTAGGTACCTGCTCTTTTGATAAAATGGTTTCATTTCCCTGAAGAAATGCTGTCTCTCATTGCAAAGGTGAGAAGCAGCATTTAATCTGAAGGAAAGTCCTCTAAGCTTCCTGTTCCATTATGGTTTTACACTGTCAACTACAATTTCTGTAGTTTCCAGAAGCATACAACAGATAATGGTGTATTTGCAAACACAAGCCTTCAAGACTTACCTTCAGGAATCACCTCCAGACCCTCCACCCCCCCACACCAAAAAAAAAAAAGAAAAAAGAAAAAGAGCAACCTCGTACTAGAAGAACTGAGCAACCCATCCAGATAGGTTTTTTGGCCAAAGAAGACATCACAAAGAGCTGGGGATCACATCATCCAACCCTTGTTTTATGATTATTTTTCTGTCTAGCTAACCTGGTCCTGCTCAAAGAAACTTAAAAATTCAAACCTTTCCTGAACGATTTTCAAATCCCATCTTACTTCTGTTTATTTTTGGAGTAAAGAGAAGCACCATAAGCAAATGATTTATCAAAAGTCTATATTCCCCCAGTCACTCCAGTTTTTCTGCAGTCTGGAATAGCAAAGTTTTACTAGAGCAGGGAGACTCCTCAATGTTAACCCGAAGCACTTAGAGCTGTTTGTGTGTGAAGGAATGTATTACACACACACATACTCTGTTTCTATTACCATATACATACAGCTACCATTTCTCTTTCATGATTTGCTCTCACTTAAATCTCATTTTCTCTAAATGCAGAGAAAATATTACCTTTGTTGGCAATGGTTAACAGGTGACGTAGCTAAATCTCTGTCCACTGAATGCATTTCAGCAATGGCAAAGGCTGTCCTGTACCTATTGCTATGCATAAGACAATTTTAACTGCTAATCAAGAATTTGCATGGTATTAAAAATACTATATCTGCAAAGCACTATAAAAAAAACTTGTCATTTTGATCAAGGAAATCACATTTTCCATGGACAATGAAAGTCTCGGAATTTTCTATCATTTAATAATGAACAATAATAAACACAGGAGAAAGAAGTCAATTTTTGTCTGTTTTGGGTACTTTCTCTTCAGCAGCCTCTGCAAGCATAAATCAAATTCTGGCCTTGGGCACAGGGCAAGGAGAGTTGCATGCAGCACCATCTCTCCTGCTCTGGAGAGATCAGAGATCATACATTATGGTGGGGAGAGGGGTTGAAGGATGAGTGTGAGGTTTGGGGTTTTTTAGACCTCAAATTATTACATAATCTGGTCACTGGATTCCCCACCTAAGAAACCAAAGCTCATCTCCCTGCAGATTTCAAGGAGTATGATCTTACTGCTTGAACTGTTATTCCTGCAAAGCTTTTCCCCTCCACCACTTCACTCAAGTCACAGTTGTCTCACTTCACTGTCATTTCATCAAATGTGCTTTTTGTCAATAAGCAGGAAAGAATATACAACACACTGCTTAGCATTGGATATAGTTGACCTACAGCAGACAGACAGATGGACAGACAGAGAGACAGACAGACCAAGCGACAGACAGACACAGACAGTCAGACAGACGGATGGGCAGACAGATGGGCGGACGGATGGGCGGACGGATGGGCAGATGGATGGGCGGATGGACAGACAGACAGAAAGAGCTTCCCCTTCAGAGCTCATGAAAGCTCATGCGCAGTTCTTAAAAATAAATGATACCAGTCAGTCCATCCAATTATATTCTGATGTATCAAAAAAAAAAAAAAATTACCTTTACACACCTACAAAAGGCAAAGATACTGTATTTGCCTCCCATTTAAACTTTCTTATAAACAAGGTATTTATTATAACAAGAGGTGGCAGATTTCATTACCATGTCCACATAGCCCTTCCCAACTTAGTGCTAAAAGGGTTCCAGTGATATCAAAGGAAAAAGAGTTGTCTTTCTGGAAACTTTCAAAGTTTAAGTGGCATAAAAGGTGAACTTTTCTCAGAAGAAGCAACGTAGTTACTGAGAATGAAGAAAGAAAATAATAAAGCAGGTATTTTTCTTATTAAACATGTAAAATTATATTTGCTTTCTTCTTACAGAGGTAAATTGAACATTGAGAGATGACTCATTATCTAACATTTACTCTTTTTTGCTTGCATCTGAAAACTATAACAAAGTTTGACCCCACATAAAGGGTTACTCTACCTCAAGAAAAGAAGCTACATTTAAATAATTCATTTAACCACACGTCTCACAGATAAAGTAACATTTTTCTGGAGGAAAATTTGGCTTGATTTAGATCAATGGCAAAATTCCCATTAAATTCAAAGGCCAAACATTTAGTTCTGCATCTGTAATGAAGCAGACGTTCATACTATTATTGGCATATGCAACATCATGAAGGACTTGATTTGGTAGAGTATAGCCATGCCAGCTCACATTGGCTTCCCAAATATTTTGGCTTGAATAAAGACTGTAGGGTAAAAGTCAGAAAATGAAGATTGACTCCATTTATGCCTGCAACAAAAGTCTGACTGACCCGATTAGATGTGGAATATCCTCACACCTCAGACAAAATAAATGCAAAATGGTGGCCAAAGCAATGACACGGGATTTTTCTGGGTCTCAGGCTGATGATCATGACATTACAACAGCTCTGTAATGAAACCCAGGAGTGACAGTGACCAAATGCAGCTGAGAGGCACCAAGCCAGGGCAGTGTCACATGAAAAACATCTCCTAATGTCAAAACAAAACAAATTTTTATTTCAGAGCACATTGATCCTTGCCAGTTCCCAGTGACAGTAACTGTGTGACCACATCAACTTCAGCCCAGTTCAAACAGTACTGGAAAATAACTGGTCAGCCCCATCAGCCAAAGTCAGTCCTTCATAAAGGCAAAGTTCTCATCCTTTTGCCTTGGATTTTATTTGCAGTCCTGCAGCACCGGGTTTTGCAGAAGCACAGAATTTGTTTGTCAGAAGACATTCGTAATGTGCAACGTTTCCACACCTCATGCTTCACTAAGTAAGTTATTAAGTTACAAGTTCCTCAGAAGTTAATAAGGACAAATGAAAATTTCTGTCATGTGAAACAAATCAATAAAATTTGTACTTACAACAAAGTAGCCCCAGAATGCTTTTTCTTTTTATATTAAGAAATAAACTAGATTAACTTTACATATGCTTTTTCATTCTGCATGAGCTAAAGCATTAGAAGCCCATACCCACAGTGAAAGGAATAAACCTCAGTGTAGAGAAAGACAGACACCCATGACATAAAAACATGGGGGGTGTGGGGGGGTGCCTGTCTGTAATATATTTTGTCAGGCAAATAATAAAAATAGCCCCATCAATCAAATCCTGAGGAGGCAGTTGAAATACCTGAGAATACAGAACATTCATTCTAAAGAGACTTCTCATTCTATCATCCATCAAAGCAGCAATGACCACTTGAAAAGCTGCGCACCCGCTGCCAAAGTTGCAAAGAAAACTGAAGCTCTGAACTCCTAAAACAACTGCTCATCTACGCTCTGCTGACACAGCAGGTCTGCTCGTCTCTGCAGTAACCTCTTCTACAGCTGGAAACATCTTCTGATTTTGATGTAGGTAGTTTGAATAACCCATATAACTCTTCCTCAAACTCTTTGGGTTAAATCCTGGCTCCTTTTCATCAACTGCAAAAACTTGCTGACTGCTGGGTGACTAAAGGTTTGCCTTCCCCTTGATCCCTTGTCAGCTGCCCATAAAGCTATCACCACCACTATTTACCACTATCTGTAAATGCTTCACTGTCCACATTACACTGCACACCTTCCCCTTTCATTGCTCAACATCCCTTGCGTGTGCTCCACTTCACCTTCCCAAAATCCAGAAATTCATATACCAGGCAATGAAAATATTTCAGCCTTCTCATTCAGAGAATATAACCCCATCACTAATATTTTCACCCACATAGTTCCTGACTAAGAGACTTTCCAGAGAAGATTTTTCATTTGTTTATAAAGCAAAAGCACTCCCTGACAACAGCCTGATGTGTCTCTATTTCCCACACTGCTACAGGACTAGTTTTTGTTGCTGCCCCAACAGACATTTTGGCCCCTACCCAAACTTCTTGTCTGTAGTTCCTGTCATCTGGAACAAACTGCTCTAAACCATCTAGCTGACTCTTCATCTCATTTCAAATCCAAGTTCAAAATATCCTTTTTTCTCTTCCCTATGAATTATCTGTATTTCTTCTTCCTCCTGCTGTTCCAGCTCTGGAAAGCGTTAAGTCTAAAATACACATGAGTATTATATTAATGAATTGAAAAGAGGATGTTGGTCTTGCTTTTTCTAAATAACATAAAGAGAATAAAAACCAGATGAAGATATCCTATTACGTTAGAAAAACAACACAACAACAACAACAAAAAAACCACCAACTAATAAAATAAAATTCCATTTAGCCTTCCGATCATCTGTCTTCTTAAGACATCTTGGTGTTTAAATAACACTTAAAGCCATTCTCTGAAACAGCTCAAGAAAAATACTTGCAAAAGATATATCTAGCAACCAGTTTGCTTTTTGTATCATCATTCAAAGGAAGAATAAACAAACAGATATGATGCCTTGCTGACAGGCATTTGTGGGTAATGTTCTAACACAGCTATACTACAGCTAATGAGACAGACAATGGTTTTACTAAGCAAATGATGGTGATAAATATGGCAATATATAAGAAAAACTTGTTTCAGTTCCTTTTTTTTTTTTTTTTAAATAATACAAGTAAAGGGCATTCAGCCTGTGCCTTGTACCAAGCCAGTCCATCCCACAGTCCTTTCCTGGAGATGACCTGAGGACACTGGGTTCTGGCAGTAACCTCCCAACCTCTTTCTTCAAAACCATCTCTTCTTCCCACTGCCCATCACAGAAATGAACGTGCTCATCAGACTCAGCAAAATTCCAGCAGCTTTAGGCTTGCCCAGCAGGCATGATAATTTCAGTACTAGTGGGTGCCTAACACTGGTTACTGCACATGGACAAAATGCCAGGTCATTCCAGAAGTACTGTTTAGGTTTGAGTGGTATATAAATTAATCTTATTTATCCTTATCTGCAAAAGGATACCAGTTACCACTACTGAAAATCATTTAAATTGCTCATGCTACCAATTTGGGATGGACGGGATATTGAACCATTACTAAGATACTGAATTGCTTATTTAGTTTACTTTTTCTCCTTTTAAAAATAAAATTTGCTTAAACTTCATGTCAGTTTATGACAAAATCACTGTAACCCATTAGCAGGAATAATACTCAAGTAGTTTACTTTTGTTGTCAGTATTGAACTAAGCAAAGTCACTGCATGATATCCAGAGTGATAAAACAGCTTCTGACCATTAGAGACTCCAAGTAAAAAGATAATACTTCCTTGACTTGAATCTCATAGGATTATCCTAATCCAAAACAATCCTCTCCAGTCACTGGCCACATTTCCTTTTCCTAATAAATCTGAGTGGAATTTAAAATATTATATTTGTGTTATTATTTTCAATCCTATGGAATATGTGAAACAATTACCTTGTGGTTTTAAGTGAATTCCAATTTCAATCCACAATTAGCAAACAAGAAAAATAAAACCCAGAACTGTCTAAAATATTTTCCCCTCACTTGCACGGAAATGTGAAAATGAAGAATCTCAAAAGCAAACAAGTTTAATGCTTACACGTGTACAATTCCAGCTCAAAACCCCTAACATTCTCATTCTCTACTGGGCAACCAGTGAGTTAAAACTAGATTCTTTTTTTCTTTATTATTTGCTGACTTGAAACACCTTGTTCTAAGCCAATCTATCACCTCCTGTCAGTACTTTCAAGCACAGTAATGTAAAACTAACCATATTTTACCAGGCAACAAAACCTTAAGTGGAAATTAAAACACAACAGAGGTGTGACTCCTCTGTTTTGCTCCAGCCTTTCTCATATGATGAAAATTCTCTATTTTACTTTTAAGGTTTGCTCAATAAGCAGTAATATAGTTACAGTATAAGCAAGGTTAAATGTTGTTGTCAGTAGGCCAACAGAGACACTATCAGAGTCTTCAGACGGGTTTTTTCCACATTTGTTTGGTGTCTGTTGGCCAGGCACCAAGCTTTCATATTCATAGCAACAAGATAGGTGGGGGGATACAAAAATCCTGCAGACACTATTAAAGTGTCATTTTTAGTGATAGGACTCCATAAATCAAGGTGATGTTCTCACCTCCAGGTTCTACTAGCACTTGGCACGGCCTCCCCCTGCAATCAGCTCCAGAAGGTTTATGTGTGCAGGTTACTGGCCCAGCTTTTATGGTACACAAGGAGACCCCTGTCCCTTCTATTGCAGAAAAGCTCTTAAATGAGGATTTAACATAGGCCAAAATCCAGTTACTGCTCAACCCTCCTACTTGCAACACCAGGTTTGTGGCCCTGGAGTCCCACAGGTGAGGCCACCAGCCTCAGGTCATGGGAAACCAGAGGTGGCTTAGTAAAGTAATCCAGTCCCAGGGAATAAACTAAGATATCTGGGTATGTAAACCAGAAAGATGTCTCCTTTGGAAGGCCATCTGTCTTCTGAACTGAATAATAACCCTCATTTGGTCTCATTAAGAACAACAAAGAGTTCAAGCAGATGATGGCTCCTGGTCTAAAGTTGCAGGGGAGCAATCAGGCATTGTACCAGGCAATGTGTTACCAGCATACATATTTTTTATATTAAAAGGGAAAATTAGCAAAGCCTTCAGGACAAATGTTATTCAGGGTTAGGAACTACAAATTCCAGCTTGCAAAGATGCAGTTCCATGTCCCAGTGGACATGCACAGGAGTGCTGGAGGGATTTGGCATCAAAAGATTTTGTGCTGGAAAATAGGATGGGAAAAGAAATGGTTCCTGACAGCATCTGCTGGTTCTCAAGTAACAAGAATAAACTATAATTTTGCTTTTTAAAATGTGATATATTTTAGGCTACATTTGCTTCGTTATAAAATAAATTTAATCTGAAACCCTCTATTTAAGCAACATTCTAGGGAGAAAAAGAAGGGACACTCTTAAATTCTCCATGTTATTGCAAACTATTGCTGCCAAAACAGGGGAAGGAAAATGGAATGGAGAAGAAAGAACTTTATAATACCATTGATATTACAAATCCAAATTCTGGGTAAATTACACAGAGAAAATCCTCTTCCTCTGAAAGATTTAATAGCAAAGCTGCAAAGAGTACCTTTATATTAACAAGGCTTTATTAAAGATACAGAATGTGTTATGTGGTATTTACTGCTTTCCTACAGCACATTATCATAAGCACTTGCACAACACCGCATAATTTAAATCAATAGCAAAGTCCTCACTGAAAGCAGCTTAGACCCTAATTTGCTAAAAGCACTCATCTGCAGCGAGCGTTTCTGATATTTATTAGAATTCATCAAATCCTTCTGTATTATGTTAAAAAGTGTATCTTGTAAATCCTTAAGGCCTTGCTATAATGACAGCAATCAGAAGAGATGATCGAGAAGCCTTATCAGAAAAGGGCGCAATGCTCCAAAGGGAAGGGGAGATGTTGCTAAACAGCAAAGCCAAAGCCAGGATCAACTGCAGTGGCATTACAGGAGACATCCAACAGAATGGTCGAAAGCAGGTGGAGTGGCAGGGATCATGACAGGATAGACAGACATTGTGAGATCAAAACCAAGGACTAAAAGAGGCAAGACCAGAAACCAGTGCTCTGGAAGAAAAAGGCAGAGCTTTAGCCATGAGGCATATTCAGAAGCAAAGAGCTATTGCTTGGGTGTCTTAATTTGCAAAGGCAATGCTCAATCACGCTCCTAACCCAGTGTCTGGCATTGATCATTAGGCTCCTTGATTGCCAGAGAAGCTGCTGGGCTGATGCTCCAGGGAGAGGCTCAAAGCACTCAGATATCTGGCTGAAGATCAGGATAAAGCTTTTACATGGCCCATTTTAGCAAAGATAAATAATGAAAACCTGTTAACAACCTGTTCTGTTAAAACATTCCTAATCATGAAAGGAGTATTAGTTTCATAACATTTGGTTTTCAAATTGTAAACATTCTTCTTCCTTTGGTAACATTTAAATTTGCTCTCTTCCATAGAAGTACTAAAAATAAAAAACAAAACAAAACAAAACAAAGTTCGTCTTAAGATGAACTTCACCAAAAAAATCCTCTGGTGGATTGTAATTTCAGACTCCTCATGATATTTATGCCCTATTGGGTGATTTCTACTACATTTAAGAGAGGCAGAGATCTCAATGGTAGAGTTTGCAACAATAAATAGGGAAAGATGTAAATGTAACAGAAAACCAGATAAACCATTAGATATCAAGGGCTTCACCAAGTGGTTTCCAAGTTCAGCTGAATGTGAGCTAAATCAGTGTCACTGAACATGTAAACTGGACTCCAGTCATCTTCACAAGTATCATGGTAAGTTTTCCCCCTTGACTCTGTCCTAGTGAGGCCACATCTGGAGTATTGTGTCCAGTTCTGGACTCCCCAGTTCAAGAGGGACAGGGAAATACCGGAGAGAAATCAGTGGCAGCTTACAAAGGTGCTGAGGGGACTGGAGCATCTCTGTACCCAGGAAAGGCTGAGAGCCCTGGGGCTGTTTAGCCTGGAGAAGAGAAGCCTGAGAGGGGAGCTGAGCAATGCTGATTGACAGCTAAAGGGTGTGAGTCAAGAGGATGGGGCCAGTGGTTCCCAGTGACTGGACAAGGGGCAACAGGCACAAACTGGAATGCAGGAAGTTCCACCTAAACATAAGGAGAAACTACTGTGAGGATATTGGAGCTCTGGCCCAGGTTGCCCAGAGAGGTTGTGGAGTCCCTGGCGAGATTCCAAACCTGCCTGAACAAAGGGATTCTTGCCCCCCTGCTCTGGGTGACCCTGCTGGAGCAGGGGGCTTGGACCAGATGATCTCCAGAGGTGCCTTCCAACCCCTACCATGCTGGGATTCTGTGATCCTGTCATCTTCATGGGTATCATGATAAGTCATCCTGTCATCTTTACACCTATTGGGTACACCCTCACTGGTGGTTAGTCCAAAGCGTATTTTGCAGTGCTGTAAAGCCAGAGAGCAGGCAGATAAATCACCTGGTCCTTTTGCCTTTCAGAGACGCTCCTGCAGAAGATCGCATTTGGTTTTGGCCCTCAAACTGGGCAGTCTGTTGCTCTTTGCTGCCAGCCACTCTAAGTGCCAATAATCAGCTTGTTTTGTGAGCAGCACATAATGAGACTTATCTTGTTTGGACTGAGATATTCGGACTGCTGAACAAAAGATTTTCTCCTGCTTCTCTCTGCTGGTTTTCTGTGCTGCTGTCATCAGAGAATGCATTAATAGCATTGTAGCAAATATGGTCCAAAGCTACGAAAGAAGAAAAATTTGTAAGAAGAGGCAATAACTTCTACTACATTCCTTAGTGCAGAAAAAGCTTGATACAGAAAAAGCGTACAAGTATTGTGCTCAGTCCTCTGTTCATCAACACACCATCCGTATCACTGTTCAACAGGACACTTGCCTCTGGAACTAGAACAAAAAGATGTTATTTAATATCTGTGTTACAGTACAGATCAGTCAAGATTAGGAAACTCAATTTTGCTATTTTTGAGCCTTAAGAGTTGGAGTTACTTTACGTCAGTGATTTGTTCTTCCCCCATCTTTCAAGGCCACTTCTGGTGCCTTTGAAAGATTAGAGTTGGCATCTCTCTGCTTTTTTTAGCGTATTAAGTGTATTTCACATTTTCAATTGCTGTCGAATCCTCGCAAGATTTCCAAGTAGACTTAATACACAGAGTATATAAAAAGACTCTTCACTACTCTGACTTCCTGAACCACTGCATATAACCCAAAATAAACACACTGGCTGTTCCTGACAGACGCTTTCACGCAGCGGTTACCTCCCGCTAACTGCACAGGGCTCGCAGCCCTGGTGCTGGTTTTGCTGCACCCAGGGGTGAAGGCCATTGTGCTGGGATTAGCTGGCCACATGACCATCTCCACACTCACAATAATCACTCCCTAGCCTCCTATTCACAGCAGCCGGGAGCGATAAAGGTCAGGCTCAGCCTGCTCTTTCCAAATTACTCTCCATCCTGGCCGAGCAGTAGCAGACAAGAGCAAACACAAGGGCTGGTACTTACGGTCTGGCTTTAACACACTGCTAAAGTGCAAAAGCTACTCAGCATCTGTTTAACATCTTTTGGGTTAATCACTGCTGTTTTGAAGAGTTTGGATGACTTTTTATATATATTTTCCTCAAGGCTCATTTGGGTTCTTAAACCTCTTGAAGTGTGACAAACAGACCACAGAGGCAGCAGCTGGACCCCAAGACTGAACTTGGAAACTGAAATACTAATCCTGAAGAAAGCAGAAATGGATTTCCTCAGGTTTAAGGGGCCTGAATGATTAATCAGTACAGAAAGGACTCTTTCCATTACTAATGTGTTTTTGCTGGGAATAATACACGTAAGAAAAATGGAGGTTTTAACCTTTTCTCCAGAGATTCACTGCTTTTCAGAATTACTTGACTGCAGTGATGGTGATGAAGAGGAAATACTTGTATGTGGAGAAGATTTAGAGCTTAATCCTTTTGATGGCTTGCCTTACTCTTCCCGTTATTACAAACTTATGAAAGAAAGAGAAGAACTTCCAGTGTGGAAAGAGAAAGGGACGTTTATGGAAAGTTTGCTTCATAACCAAATTGTGGTTGTGTCAGGAGATGCTAAGACTGGCAAGAGCTCCCAGGTCAGTACAACACACTTGGTTGGGGGTATTTTTATTATTTTTAGAACATTTAGTGTTGTATACTTTTCAGAGTCACTATGACTGTTTTACTAATATGATATCTTTTTTTTTTTAATGAAAAAAAAAATCTTTTTGCAATGATTTTCTTACTGCTGTTGCTTTTTGCTTATATTAGACACATCAATACCCAGATCTTTATTATACTAGTCTCTGGTTTCTTTTAGCAGCGGGCTGTTGCTATGCTGAATACTGTATGGTGTTGCAATGTAGTAACACCCAGGTCTAAAGGGTTCAGCTGCGTTGCACGCACACAGAGTTGTATTGAGTTTAGCTGTTCTCAGGGTAGGAACAGATGTGCAGCCATCTGTTGCAATCAGAGATATTAAGGCCAGAGGGGGAAAATAAAATACAGAAGGTAAATAAAGATAAATCTGTACTTGTATATATGCATTAAGTATATATAAAAGCATAGATTTAAATAACTTTCTTCAAATATTTGCAAACAATTGATAATTACTTTACCTTTGTCTGTTACAAGTCATTTTTACTTGGTTGATGATATTTTTGGGCTTCAGGGTAAGTTGAGCACTGAAGAGCAGTACTTCTCAGACTGTCTGTCAGTGTCATAAACAAGTAACAAAAATCCCAATATTTTTTAATTTTTT
>JANIJG010017310.1:45892-58231 GCA_024611175.1 Megaceryle torquata
CTATATTTAAAACCATCAAGCCCTTTCTCTGAAGACCACATGCACTACTATAGTTATAAAATTCAGAACCAAATATAAACTTAACCTTAGAAAAATTCTCTATAAAATATTATTATATCTACCAGTGGATGCTCTGTAAATTTTTGCTTTGTTTATCACATCATCACTTCTCAACTTGAAAACCCATCAAATATATATTTTCAATTGTATTACAGAATGTAACAGTTAAAATTCTTCCCTACTGAAATTACAGGTGTATTTCCATGGTCTTTAGACTGTGTAAAATACTTTGGGACTTACTTCAGGTTGCTTTAGTATTTTATCACTGAATCATTACTTCTATATTTGGCTGGCCACTATTTTGTGCATTTGGAGACTTTTATTGCTCCTTCCTTAATAATGACTAAACTTGTCATTTTATCCTCTTTTTGTCCATCATGACATTGAACACCCAGTGGAAATGGTAAACTCTGCAATGCCTGTATTGGATTCAATGTGTATTATTCAAAGGGGTGTCTGGGTTCTGATTAGTCCTATATCAAGAAAGCAATACAGTGGATTTGCAGGCAGGTCATAAGAGAAAGTGGAAAAGTTCTCAAGGAATGAAGGATTGAAGTCAGTAGGGCTATTTCTCAGGGAGAAATAATGGTCTTTTCCTCACTTCAGCCAAGAGCAAATGCTCTTTCCAAGAATACACGATTACTTTACAGAACTCATCTTAAAAGGCTTCGCTGAAGATAAGATCTTGATTGACTCAGAACACAGAAATATCCACTAGGACTATCAAGCTCTGTTGTAATAATATGGTTAAGCAACCTAAGTCTGCTACCTCGGTAAGCACAGAAGAATTTTCAAGCAAGTGTTATAAGGCAAAATATTATTGTTTATGATTGGGGTCAGAGGAAAACTTCCCTGCAGGTAAAGCTGCAGGATAATTACTGTTGCAGGGCATCTCATATCTGACAGGGACCTTGAGGCTGGACACTGCTAGAGATCATAAATTGAACAAGAGACATCATACTTCTCAGTGAAAATTCCTATATTCCTGTCAAAAGGATACACATGGTGCTTGGAATGGTTTTTTTGGAGAGCAAAGCCTTTACCCCTTCTTATTGACCGCAGTTTATACAAAGCAAACTTTGTATAATAGTAAACTACGTGCTAAGAAATGTTATGTTTTTAATTGTCTTTAAACAAGTTTCATAAGATGTAACCCATTGCTGGCTGGTTTATAAGCATAAATTTATAACCACATATATTAATACTATACATAACTGTACAGAAATAAATATGTGGCTGATGCACCTAGTTTATCTATGATAAGTAAAGGATTTGAAACCTTTATACTAAATATACTTTTACTAAAATAATATTTATAATGTAATTTTACTTTCTCATTATAATAACATTCGTATTTCCTAGTGTTGATTTTCTACTGTAAATATATAAATTAGAGAGCTACTGCATAAGTTTCTGGAGCAGTTCAGTTTCAGTTATCTTTGTTTACAGAATAATTAATCTGAAATTACATATACTTACTGTGGCATCCGTCAGTTTGAAATCCTTTTCTTCCTGGGACATGTTTCTCATGTCAAGTACCTGAATACAATATAGCAGGGGCAGGTTTACCTCTGAGCCAGCTGAGGAGCCCGTGATAATCACTGCATTAACACCTTTGGATCAATCAGCAGATGCTTTAGAATGATACTGCCAGTGTTACCTGCTCCCAAGAGGCCAATTCTGTCCTGTCTGCAATATACTCAAACTAATCTGAGTCCAGTTGAGGTAAGCTTTCTAGTCTATCATTACTCCAGCTCTTGACTACTTCAGAGATACTGAGTCTTGACATTCATCAAGGCAGGTAATTTCTGTGTTAGGTGCAGCTCATCTGTCAGTAGTCAGGCAGAGGGTGAGCAGCGGGTGCTTGGGTTGATTTAGTTCCTTCCATTCTCTCTGCTTCTTTTGTATGACAGTCCCTGCTAAACGTGTTAAATACCAAATAACATCTATTTTCTTATTTACTTACAGATCCCTCAGTGGTGTGCTGAGTATTGCCTTTCTCTCCACTATCGACACGGTGTAGTTGTCTGCACCCAGGTCCACAAGCAGACGGCGGTGTGGCTGGCGCTGCGGGTAGCCGATGAAATGGATGTCAACGTTGGCCACGAAGTGGGGTATTTTGTCCCATTTGAAAGCTGCTGTACAACAGAAACCATCCTGAGGTTTGTCTGTTTGGTTTTTAGTGCTTTCAAACTAACGTGGTGCTTACAGTTCATTGTAAGTGCTAAAGTTTGCAGCTGACAGCGTTCCAGGCGTAGCTCTTCGTCACACCGCTCTGCCAACGCGGTCAGGACAGATAACCTAACAAGCTGACACTGCTAGAGCTGCAAAAGACTTTTGCATATAGTATGAAAACAAAAAAAAAAAAAACCAACACTGCTTTTATGAAGTTGGGTATAATAACAGTAATTTATAATGCAGCTACTGGAGATTTTGTGATTAATCAATAAGCTGTAAAAGGCTTGGAGGAGGTATTCTGTGCTAAATTGTGGTAGAGATTTAAGTGGGCAAGGTTATCATCTGTGCAAAACTTCATTAAGCACCTCAATAACCTCCAGGTCATTCTACATTTTCTTTCTCTGTTTTCCAGTACAGGAGTGCTCATTACCATAAGAGAACATGGGATAATCTATCACAAAGTAAAGCTGGTAATTTAAAAGCAATCAAAAACCACAGCTAGAAAGGGTAACATTCAGTAACAAGAGAAAAAAGCAGTTAGGGGGACTTTTAAGAGATAAGAAATGCACTGAATGTATTAAGTATAGGCAGGTGACAGCAACACAGGGATTCATATTTTGAGCCTTTTAAAAGTTAGGAGAGTTATTTTCTCTGGTTCCATAATATGGCAGATACAAACTATGAAGTCTAGATCATGAGCTTTTTTCCCAGCCACTGATTTCCAGTGGAGAAGAGGATACTCACCCCTTCTCAAAATGAAATTCAAGCACTCTTCCTTTTGTGTGTCCTTTCTCTTTCACGGAGAACTGTGCAAACCTCATCCTGCAGCACATCTTCCTGCAGCTGCTCCTGATGTGAAATGGAAATGAGTTGTATCCCCTCACAACACTCAAACCTGGTTCAAGAATTCAAAGTCCTGCTGAGCAACGCGACAAAGAATAATATCCTTTAAAAAATTTGTAGTAGCAGAAATAATAGGGATAAAAGGGAGGAGGGCCTTATGATAGGAATTCATCTCTCACCTTGGTTCTGGCAGTGTCTCGAGTATGTGTGTACAGCTTCTTTTCCTCCTCTAAAAGTATTAGCTCCTAGCTCAAGAATTGGTTATGGCATGCAATATGCTGAGATAGTTTGGAAGATGAAAGGCAATTGAAAAGTTATGACTTTAGGGCAGAAGTATTTCTTCTTTTGCCTAGAGCATCTTCTCAACCATAGTGCCACTTAATGTCATTGAATTACACTGAGTTTTGAGCTACTTAAAGGAAGATTTAAACATGTAGTTGAGACTGTAATACTGTCTACACAATAGACTCTCTGTTCCTACCAAATCTTTCTTGATAGAACAGAAAGAACCAAACTGTCCCCAAGACCCTGAATTAATTTCTTACAGTCAAAGCTGAATATTCCAAGAAACTTGGTGGAGTTTTCTGTCTGTACATTGCAGATACTGTACAGATGATATGCTGCAAAGGGAAATGATGTCTACGCCTCTTCTGAACTATTACGGTGTTATCATCTTGGATGATGTCCATGAAAGATCTGTTGCAACAGATGCGTTACTTGGCCTTCTTAAAGATGTTTTGATATCAAGACCAGAAGTGAGGCTGGTAATACTCACTGCACCTCATATGTCCAGCAAACTGCAGGATTACTATGGCAGCGTCCCCTTCGTAAGAGTGGAAGCCAAACAGCACGCCGAGGTTGTATACTCCTGCAGCGTTCAGAAGGACCACTTTCTGTCTGCACTGAGGCTGCTCTTTGAGATACACCATACAAAAGAGAAGGGTGACATTGTGATCTTTCTGGCGTGTGAACAGGTAAGTTATTAACCGATTCCAGTATTTCTGCTTTTAAGCAGGGAACAATTTACATCTGTGTTTTTACATGACCTACAAATAGCTTGTTGACAGTATCTAAGACACCAGACACCACCAGCAGCATTTATCACTTCAGGTTTGTCCCACAAAGAAGTTCTGGTATACACAACACTGCATTATATACATACAGCTAATACAAGGAACTATCAGGTTTTCTTTTTGCCTTTTTTTTCCTCTTTTTCTTTTTTTTTTTTTCCCTCTCCCTCATTTTTATTCTCCTCTACAGCTCCAAACTTCCCCAACATTACTGTACAAACAGCAAAATGCAAATGTCTCTCCTGAGGTGCTACAGATAATGCAGGAGTCTGCACAGGCTTGACTATTCCTAAATAGTGGCATCTCTGAATCCCTAAAGGCAGCAGTGACACCCTAAATTCACTGCTGTCAGGGCTGCACGATCAGGTCCTTCTCAACAAAATGTCACAGTACTTTATAGCTGCCAAAGCAATCTGCCCATCAAATCAACATTTTAAGACTTGAGATTCTTCTAAATTATTATCATTGTTTATTTCTTGAGAGTGATCTTCAGCCTTCCACTTTGTATCATTAAATCTGCTTCAGAACTACAAATTCACCTTAGTAGCTCCAAGAGATAAAGAAATATTTGATGGGTAAGTCCCACACAATAGTAAAATAATGATTTCTTTCTTGCTGAGAAGAGATGACTGAGTCCTCTCTCCCACGATGAACAAAACACTCATTATGAACTGTTACCACTCAGTTCACATCCCAGGGATTCTTACTTAACTGTGATTTAAAGTTTCATAGTGCTAATGGCTCACTGTTCCCTAGCACTTAACTGCCTTTTAAACAGAACAAAAATATGAATAAAATAAGAATGTGAAGATTTATGTGTTGTCTTGGTGCCAGCCTTGCTATTAGATGCGTGTCATATCTTTATAAGAATTTCTTTAGAGCAATTTCAACCTATAATTGCTATGAATGCAGTGCCAATCTCAAATAGAAACTCCACCTGGCTTTGCAATTTTGAGAAATGTTTCCTAATAAAAATGCTTTGGGGAAAAAAAGAAAAACAAACCAAATATCCCTTTCAAACTGAACAGGTCTACGAATAATTTTTGTATATGTTTATTAAAAAAAAAAATCATTCACAAACCAAATGATTTTAAAAAAGAAGGGACTAAAATGACAACAAACATATTTTTATATTACAATTTATGTTTGACTTCTGAATCTGTGGACTGTTTTAAAGGTGATATTGCATTAACACGGCTTAGGGACATTTTATTGACTTTATTATTAAGACTTCATTGAGTTTATTAATCATTAGAGGGAAAAAACCCCAAAACAATAAAAACCTTTACAATGTTTATATCTTCTTAAAATTAGTAATTAAGGTAAAGTAGGGAGGTTTCTGCTTACTTTGATCTTTTCACCTATTATAATTGGACTAAGAATGTAATAGAGGTTTCCAAAGTGACTCAAACAGGAGCTTTACCATTTCAGCCCTTCCAGGTATGGGGCCACTAGGGACTAGAGAGGGTTGGAGCAGTGACCTGCTCTGCCTCCAGCAGCACCCTTGCACATCACACCTTGGCCAGCAGTTCAGGTCCTCCCGCTGCCCGCCCTGGGGCGTGCACTGTGAACACTTAGAGAGCCATCTCCCAGAGGACACTGCCACCCGGGGCACTCACATGCATATCTTTGGTTCCAGAAAATGAGAAAACATTTTGGGCACACCCGTGGGATACCCAAGTATCTGCTACAGCTTTACCAGCCCTACCCATGTGAGAAATTGGCACCAAACTCTTGGGCACCAAATCACCGATGTGGCTGCACCCTACATGTCCTACGTCCATAAAATTTAGTGACTGTTTCATGATTTCTCAGCCTTGCTATTCCTCTGCCATACTTTTGCACATCTGTCTTCCCACAGAGGTTGGTTTGGATACGATTAAAGCCAGAGAAGACTATTTTGAAACTTACAGAACAGAAAAAAAACCTTCTAAAAACCAGCCCAGCTTTTCCCTGGTCTATACTTAACAGTTACAGCCAGTAAACTTTCATACACAGTTCTATTCCCTTTTTTATTCCCTTTAATTATTAATCATGTAAGATTTAAATGTGGTTGTAGTTTGATATATAGCTAAAATTCATTTTAGAATAAAAAAGTTGCTTTGAAATTAAATATTGATACTTGCTTTTCATACTCATGAGGAAAAAATAAACAAAAATCTTTCTCCTGCTTACAGGAAATTGAGAAAGCTTCCCAAATGATCAGACAGGAACAGTCTAATTTCAATCCTGACCTTGGAGAACTCATCCCAATTCCTTTATACCCCACAAAACAAGACCTAATTCCCAAACCCAATCAAGACAAGCAGAAATGTTGCAAAAAATATAGAAGAAAAGTGCTACTCACCACAAGCTTTGGAGAATCGTTGATTTGGATTAAGAATGTAACTTTTGTAATTGATGTTGGTGTTGAAAGAAGAAAGGTTAGTAAAGTTAACCAGAATCAGTACACCAACAATGAACTCTTGCTAAGCTATTTTTCAGGGTGGGGGAATGGGAAATGCGCAGCTAATAGGTTGATGCAAATGATTTCTAAAGAATTAAATATTTTTGTATTCTTTCATAAGTCAGATCCTGTAATATTTTTAACATTTAAATTAACAATATCTGCATAATTTTCATGGACATCTCAAGTGAAAATCAAGCAAAAAGTCACAATTAGTTCCTAAATCCAGCCAGAAAACAAAACGGTCAGGTTTCTAAAGCCAGATTAACACTCCCATCTGAAACTGCCACTCTTCTGAGCACCAATAGCATTTCATTTGCAAATTATATCTTACTTAGTCTTGGCCTATCAGTCATAATTATCTCCTCAGTATCTTATAGATAGAGCAAAATACAACCAGTTCCTGGCTACCTATTGTCAGATTACCTGGTCTGGCAAATTAACCTCATCCCTTGTTTAACAATTTATGAATTAGTGTAGTGCAAAAGACTGTATAACACCAAGGGATGCTCATGCAGGGAACCACTCCTTAAAGCTGCTTGTGTTCCTTCCATTATGTACTTCCACCCAGCACCTTAAAATGCTGCAGTCTGACCTTTTAGAGTACATTCTACAGCCTCAGTTCTTGTTTTCCACCCCATTTTAGGAGTAGGGCAGCTGCAAACACATATCTTGCATTTCTTTCTTGTATACAAAACTGAAGTCCTAAAGAATGAGTGACTATGTAGGAACAAGTCATTACATGAATTGGAAAGCTGCACTACTACAGGCTTTGTAACTGTCCTACATGCTTTGCTAGTCAAAAAAAATGTTGCAATAATAGGCAAAAGAAACGATAGAATCCATTTTCTTTTATAATCCAGAAGGGAACCACCAAAACTGAAGTCCCTTAAATCATTAATCCCAATCAGGCTTGAAAGCAGCCGAGGCAAAAGCTCGGGAACTACCACCACCTTTCTTTTTTGTTGCAAAAAACTGTGTCTACAACAATCATTTTTAAAGGTTCTCATATGGGTGTTGGAAATTAATTTGGCCTCAAGTCAAAGACGAAGTAATCGTCATACTTTTGTATCAAATGAGGAAAAGCCTAATCCAGTTTCCAATTAAGCCAAGGATAATTCAACATATTTCTGAAACTACAATTGTCTTGGATGACAGAAATGAATGTCACTTCCATGACAATCTGAAGCCCAAAGTAGAAGTTCAGTGCTTCCAGAATTCTGTGAATCAGAAACATGAAGCAACGGGAACAAATCGGTTCCAGGACAGTCCTGCTGGCCATCAAATCACCTCTATCAGTTAGGCAATTTTTACCCTTTAATTCAGCAACTTTGTCCTAATAGCTAAAGTTTAGTCCTCTAATATTCATTCCTCAGCAGTTCAAAATCACATTCAATCAATATGGCCAAAGTCAATTGAATGTAAAGGGAACAGGCAAAGCTTTGTGCAGAAAAAAAATCCCACCTCGGTCTTGCATCTGGGATATAACATCAATGTACCCAGAGGAAAATAAATTCATCCCCTGCACTGAAGCACATTTTATCTTTTCCATTAAAATCCCTGCTTAAAGTCAATTCAGATGACACGACTAGAAAGTTGCCTTCCCCAGATGTTATATGGCTTTCCATATACTACATACTGTCCGTAGTATGGACATCATCTGCTGGTCAGAACAGGGAATCAGTTCCTCAGTTTAATCAAAAATAAAGTACAGCTAAGAAGGAAATAAAACGGGGCATCATACACCATTGGTACAGTCCTTGTCTCCCGTCCTGAACTGACAGATTTCAGTTTTAAGACAAAACTCTGGAGTTATGGAAAAAAATGTTATCAGACAACGTTGGGATTCTGTCATTGGAAGAAATAAATAATTTTCTTGGATGCTTTCCTTGATGATACATTTTGTGCTTTAGTAAGGTACATTTCTTCAGAAAAAGACATTTATTTTAGGCTATACTTACAGAGTTATTGCAAAATGTGTCTGTCGATTTATCAGTGCTGACTGCTCTCATTTCCAAGCTGGTGAAATACGTAATACAAAAAGAAATGAAACTGTTACTACACTTTCTGTAAAATGACCTAGACAAAAATTCAATACAGACCATTAATATTTTGTAGTCTTCGCTCACTTATCTGATGCTTAATATCTCTTTCATTTAAAGGTGTACAATCCTAGAATCAGAGCAGACTCTGTTATAACGCAGCCTATCAGCAAAAGTCAAGCAGAGATGCATAAACAAATTCTGGGCATGTCTTCATCAGGTAGAATTATTAGCTCAAAATTTAAATCCATTAGCTCAAATTATTAATAGCATCAATGTGGTAATGAAAAAAAAAAAAAAACCAAAACCAAAACCAAACAACCAAAAACAAAACAAAGGGGAAAAAAAAAAAAGTAATTTTTTCCTGAAATTTCTTGCAGGAAAACTCTTCTGCTTGTATCCTGAAGAATTTACATACAAAGAAATGAAACCACATCCACCAGCCAAAATAGAGGAATCAAACCTAAGTAGCATGGTTCTCTTCCTGAAGAGGATGAATATAGCAGGTTTCAGACACTGCAACTTCATAACCAGGCCAGGTAATGATGATGCACCAATTTTCTATCTTTTTATTTATTCATTTTGCAGTTATTTAAAGACTAATTTTGTCCCTGTTATTCACAGTACTTTTTTTTTTTAATGGAAATACTTGTAATAATATTGCCACTGCTTTTACCACTCAGCTGCTAAGAATGCAATAGTTGCACTCAGAAAAAAAGGAGTCGTGTCTGAACTGTTTGCTCTGAAAAAGATCATAAAGCAAGTGAATGGAATTGGAATGAAAAAGAAAAGAAAAAAAAAAAAATCAATATTCCAAATATCTTCTCATCTAGGTTTCATATTATTTTCCTGGAACTCACAAAGAAAATTTGTGTCCCATTGAACAAGGCATTGCACAGATCTCTAGCAAAATATATTCCTTTAATCAAAAGTTTACAGCCCAAATAAACTACTGTGGTTACCTAGGAGATATATTTGGAGGAAATCAGTTTTCTTCTTATCCTCCAGTGTCTCCCACCTCAAATTTATAATAAGTTGTTACTTAAGGACAATATTATTTATAAAATAAACCCAAATACACTTTCAATACTAGACAGGGAATACTCTGAATTTTGAGGTTAGAGTGTGAGGAAAGTGGTTGCTTATTTTTCATTTTTCTGACTTCATATTTTAGGTCTTTTTTCTATAGAAGGATATTCTCCTCTGTTCTGACCTACCACAAACCCCAAGTATCACTGTAAATTCTGCTGGTGATTTGAAGCCACTTAAAGTGAGGGAAATAGCAGCAATCTCACAGTTTTGGGGGATCACGTGACCTATTGCTAGTGTCATTTATGATAATTTTCCAGTGCAACTAGAAAGAATTCTTATATTATCCTCCCTTTCCTCATGCACATACACGAAATTAGAACAATCACTTGTCTTCTACATGTTGTTCACTGTATATTATCAGTAATAAAGTGTTTAATTCCCACTGTTGGATGCTGTGATAGATTGTAAGTGGAATATTTTAAGCAGAATTTATTCTCATTTTCCTTTGCCTCCCTGTTTAGCAGAAACATGCCTAACAGAAATGGGAAAAAAACATTGCCCATCTGAGTAGTAACTAATTCAAGACTGACTAGAATCGGAGTATTTCGGCCTCGTGAGTGTCCTGTGTTGAATCTAGGAAAACTTCATGGAAAATGGTTATGGAATAGAGTTGGCTTCCACTCAATGTTAGAAAGTCTCTTACTAAAAAAAAAAAATATATATTTTAACACACATTAGTGCTTTCACTGCATATAAAGAGAGCTGTTCTTGAACTGTAGAATGAATCGGTAAAGTTACATTAGGAAAAGCACTCAGCATTTTGGGATTTAAAGGCACAATGGAGGCTTCATATTCAGAAAGAATGAAATCCTAGAGGCATGTAAGGGTTTCACAGATGTCAGAATTCTACGTTTTGTCTGTATTTTTGATCTAATGCAGCTGAAGAAAGCATCTTGCTGATGTGAACAAAATTGTAAAGGCGTCTGATGAATGCATCAGCTTTACTTGGATGGGCATCAAATATGGAAAAGTTTTTGCTAACTAGATCAAAAGTGCAAGGTCAAGGTACTGAAACGTTTGAGGAATTACTGAAATAGTGTGAGGAATGTCAGACAAGCCATTTGAACAAAGAAAAAAAAAATCCCATAAACACCGTAAGGGGTCCACTGAAAGGAGATGAGAAAGTCTGCACAATTTCCTGGTCTCCTTCCTGTCTTAAGGCTCCCCACAACTGCACATTTGAAATATTGCTTTAATTGTCTTGTACAACTCTTCCTTTATCCTAGAACAGATCACATATTGGCTTTCTTTGCCTTGGGGCTTTCTTTTTCCCCACTTCTGAGCAGGCAACAAACTTCTTTCCTACTGACACTTACGTTATAACCCTACCACAACTCTCCAGAGAGGACTGTAAAGCTCACACCACCAGAACACAGACAGTTGGAAGTATCTGGTGTGGAATATGTCTGTCGGAAAGAAAGGGAATACTGAAGTAAGCAGATTTGTAAGGGGACTTAGTTATTGTATTAGAGCAACATACAGAACTCAAAACACATGTCAAGCTTTCAAGCATATAAAACCTTCTCTTGGGCCCTCCCAAGAGCTTTGGGTCAATGATCTCAGCCTGTGAAAGCTCATTCTGTGCTGACATAGCCCAAAGCTGCTGCATACACTCAATGCCACACAGGTTTCCAGTGGTAAAAGAAGCACAACGTCCTCCAGCAGCAGCAGAGGCTGACCCTGAAGGCACATCAAGGATTCCTTTGCCCAGCTCCACATACCTCTGGTACCCACTTAAAGGGTAGCCCTGAAGGCCTTTTTTTGCTAGACATAAGGTCGAAGAGATGTTACACTTTCTGGGTTATTTACTGCAGGACAGTGTTGCAGAGGAGGCAGAGATGAGCTAGCAAAGATGGAAAGTGTTCTCTCTTCAGCAGGAGATTTTACCTTCCTGAAAAGGCTTCATTATCTTTGCTACAGTCAGCTTGGTTGCATAAGCCTTCTGTAAACTGAAGTGATGAGAAAGGCTGAGAAAGGAGAAACCTCCAAGATTTTAGTGGAAAAAGATGAGCAACAAAGCTCAAAAAACAATAAGTGCAGCTTTTCTGATCCTAAGAAAAATCCTGAGCAGAAAAATTTTTATTCACATCGACTATCAGTGTATACAAAGCCAGGTTGCCCACCAACCAAACAAGGCACGAAATCAGCTGGACCAACCCCCTCCCCACCCCCACAAACAAGCAAGCAAAGAGAGACAGCAGCACTTCTTACCTTCTCATTTGACCAGACCAAATCAAGTGCTATTCACAACATAGAGATACTAAAACCACAAATAGCCTTTCTATTTCTCCCCAGCTTAACTATTCCATGTCTCTTCACCTCCTCAGCCTCGATTTCCCTCCAAGTAAAAGGAGTAAACACATTGCAGCATCTCCCATGTGCCACACATGCCACAAGCTTTCCTACGCACTGTTTCTGTTCAGCTAAAATTCTCATTTACAGTTGAAGCAGAGGGAGGTTTTGGAGGTTTTTAACCCAACCTGAATTTCTCCTAAACAAAATTGCACTTTGAGGGTGATGGAGCCCTGGATCCCAGAGAGGTTGTGGAGTCTCCTTCTCTGGAGAGATTCCAAACCCACCTGGACCCTGCGCTGCTGGGCCCCCTGCT
>JANIJG010017310.1:58331-88584 GCA_024611175.1 Megaceryle torquata
GCTGCTGGGCCCCCTGCTCTGGGTGACCCTGCTGGATGGAGCAGGGGGGTGGCACCAGATCATCTCCAGAGGTCCCTCCCAACCCCCACCATGCTGGGATATTGTGAAAATAATGTTTTCACTGAGATGACAGAGTGAACTGGTGAACAAACAAATCAAAAGTGCACCAAAATTCATAGCAAGAATTCAAAGAGAAGTATTTCATGGTCCCTTCCTTGTACATGAAGTAGAGAACGCAGAGTAAAGACACAAAAATTACATCAGTAAAACATTTTATTTCTGCTCAGCAGCAATGTGCATAAGTTTTGGGGTTTTTTTTGTTTTTTTTTTTTCCTGCTGCTCTTTGAGGAAAAAAGAAAAGCCTGGATTAACTCTGACTCATTACTGCATTATGAAAGCAACAAACATGTCAGGCTTACAGCTGTTGCATTTAATTCACACTATAATCAAGATGAGCAAATGCACCAGACTCGTTACCCTTTTTGGAATTCATAAGCCACATGAAAATGTATCTGGCACTGCAGTTCTGAAGTGCATTATGTGAATTCCTGCACCACTATAACAGGGATGTGTTTACATTTTTGTCAGTTGATCAGTTCGATTTTTACTGTGTTACATAATGGGACAAAAGAACTCTTTTCCCATAGATTGCAGCAACACTAGGTATTTTTTGTTAAATACCTGGAAAATCCTTCTTTAAACTATGCAAATCTGTATAAAGTTGAAGCCATGTAAAATTTCTGTAAGAATTCAAGGTGAAAGCATTTTGCAGACTCTTCATTCATGCAGTATTACCATACAATTTTTCAGATTAAAATATTTGTTGATGGTCATGGATGCCATGATTTGAGAGCTATGCTATTATAACCCCACTGAGAATATATTTCTAGGATATCCATAATAACAAGAGTCCTATAAATGCATATAATTTCAAATTGTTTCAGAAACAAGATTTGTTTGCATTTATTTTTTCACTGGGAACAGACTGTCAAAGACAGAAACTCAGTGAAATGTCTGTTCAACAGAGATCACTTCATGGCAGATTTATTAAGATAAACGTTGATTCTTTGATGGTTTAATGTCTGAATTTCATTGATTAAATAGCTTGATATATCTCCTAACGTAAAGTTTTCTGATAGCATAGACTTGGCCACATACTTCAAAGTCTATACTGTACAAATAGTGGAGAAAGATAAAAGGAGTTGAAGAGGGTAAATATCAGACAGCAAACAAACACAGGAATTTATGAACTGGACAACCTGACCCTTCACAGCCATCCCATATCTGTGGGATGAGGCATCAGGAATGGGGGTGAGGGCAGCATGTATGGGCTAGTAACTGAGCGCATACAACACCGAATAGAGCCAATTGCTTAGAACTGGGAGCTTCTATCACTAAGGGCATCCCAAAAATGAGAAGGAGTAGCCCAATACTGTTAAAGCCAGACCACTATCCTCTCATTTACTAGAGAGTAATAAAAGAAAACAAAGTGATTAAAAATATTTATTACCCCATTATATAATATTGTTTAAATTATACTCTTTGTGGATATACACGTTGCACGGTCACAGAATGTTTCAGGATGGAGGGGATCTTAAAGATCATCTGGTTCCAGCCCCTCTGCCATGGGCATGGACACCTCCCACTGGACCAGGTTGCTCAAATCCCAGTCCAACCTGGCCCTGAACACTTCCAGGGATGGGGCATCCACAGTTTCTCTGGGCAACCCGTTCCATGCCTCAGTCACCATCGCAGTGAAGAGTATCTTCCTAGTATCTAAACTAAATCTCCCCTCTCCCAGTTTGAAACCATTACCCCCTTGTCCTATCACTGTGCTGCATGACAACGAGTCCCTCTCCATTTTCCCTGTAGGTCCCACATCATGTATGTGCTTTGAGGGTGACAAAAAAGCAGACAGAACTTCACTAAACAGTCAGTGCTATCCCTGGTGTGCAGCTAGTACTCAGGAAAAGGCAGGTCACCTTCTGTCCTGGCTGTCCCTGCTGGCCCAAAAGCACAGGAGAGACCATGACCAGCCAGCCTGGAGGAGTGAAGAAGCAGCATAAAGAGGAATGGAAAGACTGCAAAGTATGAGTTTGGAAAAGTATTTTTTAATGGTCACCCATAACTTCAAAATAATAGTTATAGAACTGGTGGCTTCAGAGCATGACAGACGCAGAAAAAATTCTACCTCAGAAGTTATAGGGGGAAAAAAGAGAATCAAGATGAAACTTGCACACAGAATCTTGGTCTTGCAGGAGAAAAATCTTTGCATAATTTAAAGAAAACTTGGCACTAGATTTCTCCATATCTTCAGTTTGCTATCCAAGGAGCAACGTTAAAAAACAGTAACTAAAAACACCATTCCCCAGAACTATTCTCCCTGCAGTAATTACTTTGGCAGTTCTTCATGCTGTTAAGCTTAACAGAAGCTGGAGAAACTTGAGGTTTGCCAGGCAGTGAATCAGCTCTTTGAAGACAACATCCCTTCACCTGACATTCATGTCAGCTCTAACTTTTAATAGTTATTTCCATGGAAAGATCCATCAAGAAATAGGTATTTTACATACTCAACCTTTTCACAGGGTAGGAGACCAGAACACAGGACCTGGAGATCCTCAGATAAGCACAATACAGCAGTTAAATGGACTAGTAAAAATCATTATCTTTACATTTCATTCCTGTCTCTAATATGCACTAACTATGGTACTTTGGGCAAATTGCTAAATCATTTACTTCCCTATGCAACAAGAACAATATTTTTGCATTTCTTTTATCACACCTTAAGCACCTTAATTTCAGCCATGTAGGAGGTGATCCTGAAAAGATCAAAAAACAGCTAACTTTAGAAACGTAACTTACTCTGTTCATGTCAAAATTAGAAAAAAATGTGAAACAAACCCTATTTTAAGTCACCTTGAAACTCTCAGATCAATGATTTCCATGCCAACAACAAGATTTAGTTAGATATTTGCTTTACTAAGCTCAAGTATGATCAAGAGTAGGATCTGTAGCTATATAAAACCAGTCAGATTTCCTGAAACAAGTCCAGAGCAACCCAGACTTAAGTAGCCAAAGAACTTGGTCAAGGGAAAGAACATATCAGATAAGGAAATACCTTTTAAACATCCAGGGATGTGACAGTTTCTTGCTGAAAGCACAGGAAACATCTTGAGAACTTCTTTTTGCCTCCGGTCCCCTGAAAGCAGCAGTTGAGTCACAAAGCCCTGTGGTTTGCCCCGATGGCAGCAGTAATTGGTGTTGGCAAGAAGCCCTAAAAATAATGACACTTGCTAGAAAACATTATAAGACAATGCAGGTTCCTGTTGTTTAAAGAGCTTTCCGTATCTAAGCATTTACGCTACTTTTATCGTAGTTTTTATTTAAATACAAACCATAAAGAACTCCCAAATGAGTGTCTGCTGTTCTTACAACAGCTTTTTATTGATTGAATTTCTGCTGCAAAATGCAGACCCATATCTGAAAGCCCTGTTCAATTTTTCTTTTTTTTTTTTTTTAAATCTGTTCCTTCACCTGCTCTAATCTCCCTTTACTATCTTGTCCTTTCTAGCAGAATAAAACTCTAGGAGTCATCTCTTTTTTTTTTTTTTTTTCTTTGTTTGGTTGGGTTTTTTCTCTTGTAACACTTATAGCAAAACAGGAAAGTAATTTGGGCTTATAAATCTCAAGGCAACTACCTCTAGGGCATAAAAATGCAAATTACTGATGCTATCAGGAGATTGAAATTGGCTGCCATATAACCATATATTTTGTAACTTCTAGCACAAACTACTTTGTTGATTTCTGGAACTTTGCCTTCTGTGATTTCCTAGTAATTACTGTATGTCTCAATGACCACTTTACTCTCCCTATATTTTCAATCACTGATACCTATTTCCCAACACTGACTCTTATTCTTTATCAGCTGTTACCTTTCATTTCTTTAAACCTGTGAAGTATTTCCTTCTCAAGTGCTTTAGCTTTTGCAAGGGTTCATCTTTTATCCCATTAAGCTTCATATGTCTGTTAACAAATGTTCTTTCTGAACAGAACCCCCTCATCTTGTACAGGCAGAGATAGGAACTCTAATACTGAAGTCAACCAGGTCCACAGTTCCAACAGGAATTTACAGACTCCTGAGAGATTGTCTCTGAAAACTAATAGTAAGCAGTTTAAAATTAAGTGAAATCACAACACTAAAAGATTTACATGGTGGAGAAGTTTGGGCCCCTCACTCCAAGAAGGGCTTCCTCACAAGGGTTGTCCAGGGCTGGCCCAGGCTGCCCAGGGCAGTGGGGGAGTCCCCGTGATCCCTGGAGGGGTTTCCAAGCCATGGAGCTGTGGTGCTGAGGGCCATGGGTTAGTGGTGCCCTGGCAGTGCTGGAGAATGGTTGATGATTCTATGATTTTGTAAAAGCTCAGATAAAGAGAATTAGTAAACATTTTTCTCTTCAGATATTAGTAACAGAAAAAGTTTTAAAATAACAGGTTTTTGCTTGCTTCCCAGTGTACTTTTTTTCCTCACTTGATTATAACTAGTTAATTGCAGAACGATGGCAATAAACTAACAGTTCATTGCCAATGAAGCAAAAACCTGAACTCAAGATTTTGTTGCAGGAAGGCAGAGCACCTGAAGTGCAGCATTATGGCCAAACTTGACCTACCCACTCCTCACAGGCTGCTCGGCTTTTAATCTTCCTGGTGCAGAAATAGCCAGCCACAGACAGGTTCCTATGCATAATGAATCCAAGAAAGAAATTATTTCTAGTCATTTACTAATGAAGATACAAGAACACACACCCTGACTGTATGAGTAGCTGTGGTTGTGGTTTTGTTTTGTTTTGTTTCTTATTTGAGATTTTTTTTTACATTAATATGCAAACTGACAGCAGCTCACAGAAGCCTGAAAAATTGCCAGTGCAGTCATTAGTTTCCCAGTGCTGGGTATTCTTGGCTGGGGATGAGGCCACGTCCTGCTGTTGTGGAATTTTTGCCACCAACTTCAATGGGAATAGAATTTAAGTTGTTATCTGTAAAACAGAGAGAAAAAAAACCCAAATAGTTCCTTAAACTGCAATCAGGAGAAAGTTGCTGCAGTGACAGGAGAGCAGTTATGAATTTAAATGAACTGGCACTCACAGAAGTTATTGACCATTACACAAAGACCTGGAATAGAAACCTACCTTGGAAAAAAGCTGGGAGGAAAAAGCCTTCACACTTCAAGAGTTCCCAAATTTCTACCAATGTCTTTCATGCTCTAGCAACTACTGGAGAGCACAGGCTTGACAACTTTGACTCAACTTTCAAGTCCACACTCTCTACCCACAGTTGTTGCACATAAAGCTCTTCCGTGCTCCTTTTGCCAAAAGGAGTTACCTTCATCAACTGCACATTTCCTACAGACCTGCTCAGGTTCTCAGTTTAAGTAGAGATTTGCTGAATCCTGTCTTTTCAGACATGTTTTCTTACCACTGCAGTCATGAGGGTCAGAATTCATTACACTGTTCTTTGGGCAGAATAAGCATTGCTGAGAAAACACTTAGACTAATTTTTTTTTTTCCAACATCTGAAAAAAAATGGCAGAGTAACTCTTCATGATTTTCTGCACCATTTATCAAAACAAAAGGCAGTCAATAATAGTGAAAGGCCAAGGGTATAAGTAACCTGATTCTGTTTTCCACTGCCTCGGATGCAGAAAAGCAAGAGAAAGATAGTGGGGGGGGTGGGAATAGAAAAAATGGTAAAGGAGAAATTCAACAAGATACTTAATAAGCAAGGAGAATCTTTGTCAAACTCCTTCATTATTTACTCCCACCTAGCTGAAAGGGTCAGAAGAGCTACTGCAAATGCTATCTTTTGGTCTATCAATAAATAACTGATGAGATGTAATGATAACTGATCAAAAAGGTATATTGGTGTCCATGTGTATAGGCCATTTTCTGTATTTTTCAATCTTGTGGTTTGTTATTTCATTCACCCTCATCCATGAAAGACATACCTGTGACTTGTGGAGGTACTCCTCATAGAATCAGCTTAATATGCCATTGATCAAATCTGAATTAAGGGAACAGTTAACTGACTTAATTGTTGATACTCCAACAGTCTTCAGGAAAATATGACATAGATCACTTTAGCCTGAAAGCTCAGTGTTAGAAGCAAATCTCCCTACACAACACCCCTGGCAGGCCTCCACTTGGTTTACCTAACATCTAAGATATAAACTCCCTTGCTTGAGCCTCCGTTCTTCTCTGCTTTCACTGCTCAGTCCCCATCTTCAGTGCTGAACTCATAACTCATTATATTATTCATGTTTCCCCCTGTTCAATCCATCTCATATTCATGCTCCCTATGCTCACTGTGTGGCCCAAATGAACTCATATCTTATTCACTTATTACCTAATTATTTTCCTATATTCACTCATCATTTTCTCTGACTCACCGTTCTCACCTCTACCTATGAAGGTTGTAAGGAAGTTATAACCTACAATATGAGAAAACTGGGCATTTAATTTTATGCAGTAAGAAAGTACAGCCAGTTGCTAGGGAGGCATTTTCTTTCACTATGTTTCCATTTTTCTTCTGACATCATGAGAAAATATGTATAAAAATAACAGTAATTAAAAAAAAAAGGCAACCAAGAGAACTCCAAAGACCTGCAAGAATGACAAGACAGAACCAGCTTCTGTAAGTGCTTGTCTTTTGGCAATAATCCTCTTTCTCAGAGCTGCTGTGCATTTCTCAGCACCCCTCAAATGTGACCATCCCTCTTTAAAAAGAACAAACATACACACACACAAAAAATACCTGAAGACTGCCAATGGTGGAAGGAGTTTCTGACCTAGTCTGGGTGCAATACACTACTTAGCACTGTCTGGACTTCTAACAAAAACTGGTCTAACATAAAAAAGATCAACAAAGTTATCTGCAGCCCTATAATTGTTATCCCTTATTTTCTTCCTCCACAGTGTTCCCAGCCTTCCATTCATCTATTACTTTTTCTTTTTCCTCATTGTCAAATGATAGAAGCTGACTTCTTTCATTTTCACACAGGAAATACACAACTGGAATGTTATAATGAAAATTCAGACATTCATTTATAGGAGGCCATTCTCAAGAATTTGAATTAACTTTCTTTCCTTTTTATTAGCTCCTGAAAGCCTGATGCAGGCTTTGGAAGATCTCGATTATCTAGCAGCCTTGGATAATGATGGAAACCTTTCTGAACTTGGAATTATTATGTCAGAATTTCCCCTGGATCCACAGCTGTCAAAGGCAATTCTGGCTTCATGTGAATTTGAGTGTGTCGATGAAATGCTCACCATTGCAGCCATGGTAACAGGTACTGATATATAATGTCTGACCTGCCAAATCCACGTAGACTCTTGTCAAAGTCACAAGGGCAATCCAAAGGCAAACTTCTATTGCTTGCATCCTGCTTATTTCAAGTAAATGACTTAACTTTGGCTGGTTAAGTCTTGACTTTAAGCATGCAATGAAACACAAGTAATGAATTTATAAGCAGAGCTCCATTTCCATGCTTCAGCTGCCTCATTAGCTTCCCACCTTTCATCGGAAAGCACACACAACACCCCTTCAGAATGAACTTTCTTATCTCATATTCATGCACATTTCTTACAGACTGAAGCAGTACATTAGGGCAAGTTCTAATTATAAACAATACTGAACTGTTGACCTACAAAGAATTACTTTGTGGTCTTGTTTCTCCATTTCAAATATTTAATAAAACTAACATGAAACTTAAGTATCCATACCATGCTTTCCTGGTGGATCCCTCTGCTCCTACACAGCACTGGGACACAAACCAGCTGGCCCCAAAGACTGGACACGTGAAGTCTGGAGCAACAACATTTATATTAGAAGGCTGTTAACTATAGAACTTCTTTCATTTGATGTGACAGAGCTTTCAAACACAAACTTCACATATTTAAAACTTACTCATTCTGTGAAAGCTGCTATTGAAATCTTAATGCATCGGAGCTGCAGAAAATCAAGGTTTTTAGGATAACTGAGAGGGGGGTGACTCCAGAAATTCAAAGAGCAATTAATGACAATGACTTCTCAGGATCCCACCAGAGGGTGCAGGACAAGGCTAGACTTCCATTCTTTCAGGTCTCAGCCTTACACAGGGACGTTATCTCCAGCAGTATCTAGCTGGCTTGCTTCTCTCCACAGCAGCCTCCTAACCATAGAGGACTATGCTACTGGTAGCACAGCATAACCCCAGCACAGAACCAATTCTTGAGAGCTCTCTACTGCTCAACAGCCCCAGCTTAACCTTGCCTGTAGAGAATGTTCTGGCACGGCCTTACTGTGCTCCACTGCTCAGAGGGAATACCCTAGACCCAGAAATTGGTGAGGAGTCTTTGGCAGCAAGGACATGACCCCACAGGACACGAAACTCCGTTAGTTGCTCTACTTAGAGAACAACTTGGTTTTATGCCCAGGCTGGCCTGGTTTTTAATAGTGGGCCTAAAATTGGGCTACTTTTTTTAACTACATACAAGTGTAAGCAATGGAGCACAGGCACACTGTGGTTTTTAAATAGCTCAGCCCTCTCAAAAGACACCATTATGTATCACATTATCACAACAGAAGCCAAATGCACTGGAAGGCACAAATTTCAACATATAGAAGCAAATTAAGGCATTAATTCTATAGATTTGGTTTATATATTAAAGAAACCATATGCTTGGATTCTGGATAAATTGGATCGTACCATTACGAAGCATTTTTGGCATCAGTCTAGGAGAAAGCTGCTCACTTTTGTTTAGGTTTACAGCACAAATTAACTAAAGAGACTGAAAGAACAGCCACATAAATAAAACCTTAGTGAATGCAATAATCAGTTCTTCAGCATAAATCCAACACTGAAGATTAAATGGAGCTGAGAAGGGAAAATAAAAACCCCAAGTTATCAGTGGAGTTACTATTTGTGCACGTGCCTACCCCTCTTAATAACCACTGGCTTGATTTTTTTTCTAAGCTCCTAATTGCTTCTTGCACGCACCTCCTGGAACAGAAGAAATTGCTCTTACTTGCTGGCGAAAATTCTCACACCCTGCAGGAGATCACTTTACTCTTATCAATGTCTTCAACGCCTTCAAGGAAGCCAGCGCGAACTCCACAAGCCAGTGTAAGTGTACTCACCCAGGACAGAATGGAGCACATTGTGACCAATTTGAGAAACAAAACAAAAAATGTGAAGTCCTTGTTAAGAGTTTAGTTCATAGAATCATAGTTCATAAACACTTTTAGAATGATTGATGGAATCACAGAATGGTAGGGGTTGGGAGGGACCTCCAAAGATCATCAAGTCCAACCCCCCTGCCAGAGCAGGATCACCTAGAGCAGGTCACATGGGAATATGTCCAGGCAGGTTTTGAAAGTCTCCAGAGAAGGAGACTCCACAACCTCCCTGGGCAGCCTGTTACAGTTCTGTCACCCTCACTGTTAAAAAGTTTCTCCTACACATAGAACCTCCTCTGTTCCAGCTTGCACGTGTTGCCCCTTGTCCTATCACGGGATGTCACTGAGAGGAGTCTGGCTTCATCCTCCTGACACTTGCCCTTCACCTATTTATAAACAATAATGAGGTCACTCCTCAGTCTCCTCCAAGCTAAAGAGCCCCAGCTCCCTCAGCCTTTCCTCAGCAGGGAGATGCTCCGCTCCCTTCATCATCTCTGTGGCTCTGTACTGGACTCTTTCAAGCAGTTCCACTCTAGATTCCTTCTAGAATGACTAATTTGAAGGGAGTTCAAATTAGTTCAGATGTAGTTCAAATTCAAGTTCCCTTTTACAGGAAACCAAATTAAAGCCAAGGGACTGCACAGCAGACAGTAACTCTTCACAGCACCTTCCTGTGCTCAAACATCTTGCTCAGGTTCATTTAGTCTGAGTCCAGTACTTAGTGGAGAGAAAAATTTGCACACAGTAAGCAAAAACTTAGGACAGACAGGACAGTAGGATTGTTCCACATCCTACCAGCACACGGGATCATCACCAGCACTGCAGATGTGATTTCAGTTCCATGTTCTGGCCTGAATCCAGAAAGCCTGAAAATAGAGTTGTTACTCTGTCTATTTGAAGCTATTACTTTTTACAGACCAAATAAGGGATTTTGAGTATTTTTATTCAGAAAGATAGAGCTAAAACTCTATAAATCTAAGTCATGATATCAAATATTGCCCACACACTTTACAAGCAACATCAATGAGCCTAAGCTGTCCGGTACGGCTCCCGTTATCAGAATCTTGGACAGCTCTGACACAGCTACTCACTCTAAAATGTTTTTAATCTATTGCACCAGTCAAAGAACATTTTACAGAGCAGTATCTCTGTGGATAGTACCTAGCAGTAAGCCTTTGCTTTAAGCCAAAATACTGGATTTTTTTTCCTTCACAGACCACAGCAATGAGAAATGGTGTCGTGATTATTTTCTAAGCTGTTCTGCACTGAGGATGGCAGAAGTTATCAGAGCTGAACTAGTAGAGATTATGAAGCGCATTGAACTCCCCATCTCAGAACCGGACTTTGGATCAGAAGAAAATACACTAAGCATTAAGAAATCTCTCTTATCTGGTTACTTTATGCACGTAAGGAAAAATAGTGTGGTTTGATCTTCCTGCATTGTTATCTAAAATGCTTTCGGGAAACTCAGGTCGTGAAATCTCCTGATCATCATGAAGGATAAAAGCCATTTTTTCCCCAGAGTATCAAACACTTCTGCCCATTCCAGTCTTTGGGGTTCAGCGATCTCAGCATGAAGTCCACGCACTTCACTGCAAAAGGAAAACTGTCAATATGATGTTCATTCAAAGAACTCTTTTACCTCAACAAGCTGTTTAACTTGTAATATTCTCTCGGATGTTATTTGCTTTTTGAAGATGTTTTTGTGAAAATACCCCAAAAATGGAGTTTTGACTTGTTGAGTATGTTAGGTATCCATAATATCCTGCTTCATCTCAACCAAATGAGGTACTCTAACTGTAATTGCAAACATAAACAAGAGAGATTAATTTATTCTCACTTGAAAACATTCTTTCCTTCACATCAGGGTTAGAAGGTTAACTACGGAACTTCTTTCATTTGATGTGACAGAGCTTTCAAACGTAACCCCCACATATTTAAAACTTACTCATTCTGCAAAAGCTGCTATTCAAGACTTAATGCATCAAAGGTACAGAAAATCAAAGCTTTTTAGGATAGCTGAGAGGAAGATCAAAAGTTCAAACAGCAAATAATGACATTGACTTTTCAGGATCCCACTAAGTAGTGCAGAAAAGGGCTCAGATTTACATTCTTTCTGCATCTAAAGACAAGAATAACCCCTCCAACCTACACCAGTTCAAGTGCCCTGCCACACGTTGTATTTTAAAGTCTCAGAATTCATTAAGAATACATCTGTTTTCACACAGACCCTTCAAAACCAAGTTCAGATACTTACTGTATAAGCCTGTCCCCATTTCTTGCAGACAGTTTCCTTTCAAATATACCAATAGAAAATTTCTCTAAGCCTTATTTCATAGTAACCAGTCCCAAGCTTTTCACAGAGATCTAGGAAAAGTTTTAGGCTCTCCAGTTGAAAGTATCTGAATGCAAGTTTAATTCCTGCTTTTAATATCATAGGCAAACTCTAATCTATGTATCTCATGCATTCAGTTAAGTAATGGATAACTCTGCATTTATTTTTTTAGATCGCTCGTGATGTGGATGGCTCAGGTAACTACTTAATGTTAACACACAGACAAGTGGCCCAGCTTCACCCTTTCTCAGCATATTCTAACACCAGAAGGATTCCAGAATGGGTTTTATTCCACGAGTTTAGTATATCAGAGGACAATTCCATCAGAGTCGTCTCTGAGATATCACCCGATCTGTAAGTCAACAACGATGAAACTGTTTCTTCACTCATACCCCTGCCACAAAAGCATAACCTAAGTCACAAATGGGGTAAGGATGTGTGTGTACACTGAGAGCAATACTGGAGAAGTCAACTCTGCTCACTATCACTATCTTCTGGTTCTGCTGAGAAAATATTCCAAGCATAACTGATTCATTCTAGGTACAGATCTGAATTTAACAAAAAAAATAATAAAAACCCAAAACAGTAAAATAGGTGTAAGAGAAAAGGACAATCTTCATACCTAGTCAAGCAAGAGGAGTTGGGCATCACCGAAGGGTGAAGAAATGGTTGATTTCCACAATTCTTATATTCACTAGTGAATATATGTGGGATAAATTTTATTTCTTTGTTGCCTGTGTTGTTCTGTCACTATGGTAGCTTTGCTTGATGTCTTCATTTCCATTCAGAACATTCACTGTGAAGAGCTGTAATCTCAAGCTCTTACTATTCTTTTCACACAAAACAAAACAACATTTAAATCAGCCTTCTGTATTTTCTAACATCTGCTGATCTGTTCAGGTGCTGAAGTAAATCTCAGTGTCTGCCACTGTAACTGTGATCAATTCCTCCACTGAAAAAACACCCTTACAAGTTGAAAAAGTTTCTTTCAAAGTAAAATATATGGGAGGGGGAGAAATCAAGGAAGAGTTAACACAGCAGTGTACTCACAGATTAATCTAGTTGGAAGTTTCTTTCTTCCCTGAAAAGCTATTTTCCAGCAAATCTTTTTCTCAACATGTTTTATGTACCGGGCTAAATCATCCCTTAACAACTGTTTATGGATTGACGACAAGCATTCCTGCTGCAAAAACCTTTCACACCAAGAATATGCATTTCACTGTCCTAGTTTTTCTATTTCCCATGTTTATAAGAAAGCCCTTTTCATATTTTTAATCGAACAAAAAATATGTTTTAATCCAGAAAAATTACTATTTAATGTAATCTGCCACATTGGGAGCTGAACAACAATCACGCAAAGTGTAGACTAAGTACTTAAGTCTACTGAAAGCACAAACTACTACTACATCTTGCAGAGGCTTTTGGGTTTGAGTTGAAATAGAGTTGAAATTCCATGCTGTATGCATCAGCATGTTGCTGTCTTTTGTACTAGCCTAGAAATAGCTGTTCAAGTATTTCAAAAATCAATTAACAGAAAATAAACACATTTTGTTTTATTTCCTCACCAGATTCGCGGAGCTGGTACCTCAGTATTATTTTAGCAATCTTCCTCCTAGTGAAAGTAAGGATATTCTGCAGGAAGTGATCAATCACTTGTCAGCTGGTTCAACCACGAAGGAGGAACAAAAAACTAACGACAACAAAGAGAATGAAAAATTTCCCCAAACTCCCACTGAACAAAGATGTATTATTCAGTGATTTTAGTCTGAACTATCATATATATTGGACAAATAGAAATAAAAGCAGTATATGTGATATCCATCCTCATCTTAGCCCATGTAATCATTTCAAACTTTTGATTTAAATGTATTTAACAGAAGAAACATATAGCAATAGCATTTTTCTTAACAAAAGGAGCTGCATCCATTATTTTATAATAAAAATACACCACAATTTTGGTTCAAAACATACTGAGTAAATCTTCAAGTTTTCTTGTAACATCAGGGGTTTATTGACTGTTTAATGATGACATGATAGTATAAGATAGACTATTTTAAAATATTCATTTGATGGACGTTTTCAGGTGTGCCACATCTTCTATTTGTACAGAGGAAGCATTTGAGCAGTACAAAACCATTAACTCAATAGCAGTCTTCTGGAAAAAAAGTCTTGGGAAGTCATAGTTCTGCATGGCTGCTTTATAAAAAAGTGTTCAGAGAGTCAGAGTGACAGATAGTCTTTGAGTTTATCCATAATTACATCGATTCCATCAACTGGAACTATCATAACAGTCCGAAAAGGTTTCATTGGTACATCATCAAAGGACCATCTGCCGCCCAAACAGGTGTCACTTTCCTCTTGCACAGAATAGCTGAACTTTAGAAGGGCTTTCTAAACAACAGAAATAAAAGCATTGGGATTAACATTTTTCATTAGCATGAAGATAAAACATCAATTAAACAAAACAAAAATAACGACCCTATTATGCACATGCTTATTAAAAAGTTATTTTCTTCCCTCTCAAAAAATACCTGCAAAAGAATCCACTGTAAGAGTTTAAAACCATTTGCTTTTCATAGAATTTATCTAATTCATATTAAATTCTAAAACAACTGCTAACATAGTTTCATAGCAGGAAAAAAGACCTGAATCAAAAAAAGAAAGTCAATGCCCCCTTTATATGCTTACTGTGCCTCATTTTAGATGATTTTAAGACAGTATCTCATACCATATTGTGACATTAAGAAAGGCTGACCCTTAGAAGCTATTGCACCAACTACAAGGGATCCTTGACAAATAATAGAAATCTAAGGCTCTTAACAGACCCTCAACCCTGGAAGAACAGCAAACCACTCGGTGTGTAATTTTGAGAATTAACAGGTCAGCCAAAAGCCAGATAAAAGGAACAGCAAGAGAATGCAGGTTGAATAGAGCAAGCATTAAAGATGATACCTTGGTGTGGGCAACATGTGAAAGGCCTGTAGCAATGAACAGGCTCTGCTCTTTTCATGGACTAAAACTGCTCAGTCCTAAAAATTAACGGATCTGTAAGAATATGCAGTAAAGTAATTGCCTCTTTCACACTGCCAGTAGAAATTAAATATTAAGGGGATGGGCATTAATGTGAATCCTGAGGGGAATTTCAAAAAGCTCTTAGGAAGTCTCTAGATGGCTGGAGCCACCAAAGGACATATTTATAAAGAATGCTTCTTCAAACAGGTGTCCACACTGTGCATTATTTCTTTTAAGCAATAAGTACTGCACACAGAGAGAACAGCCCCTTTTTATTTGCTTTCCTAGATACAATGCCTGACAGAATCACAGAATGTTAAGGGTTGGAAGAGACCTCCAAAAATCATCGAGTCCACCCCCCCTGCCAGAGCAGGTCACACAGGAATATGTCCAGGCAGGTTTTGAATGTCTCAGGAGAAGGAGACTCCACAGCCTCCCTGGGCAACCTATTCCAGTTCTGTAACCTCACTGTTAAAAAGTTTCTCCTCATGTTTACATGGAACCTCCCATGTTCCAGCTTGTACCCATTGCCCCTTGTCCTATCACTGGACATCACTGAGAGGAGTCTGGCTCCATCCTCCTGATGCTCACCCTTTACCTATTTATAAACATTAATAAGGTCACCCCTCAGTCTCCTCTTCTCCAGGCTAAAGAGCCCCAGCTCCCTCATCCTCTCCTCAGCAGGGAGATGTTCCGCTCCCTTCATCATCTCTGTGGCTCTGCGCTGGACTCTTTCGAGCAGTTCCCTGTCCTTCTTGAACTGAGGGGCCCAGAACTGAACACAATATTCCAGATGCAGCCTCACCAGGGCAGAGCAGAGGGGAAGGAGAACCTCTCTTGACCTACCCCTTCTAATACACCCCAGGATGCCATTGGCCTTCTTGGCCACAAGGGCACATTCCTGGCTCCTAGGAGAAAATGGCTGAAGGGTAAGAAAATCTCACCTAAAAAAAGTTTTTAGCACTCACACAAGTCAGATTAAGAAGTATGAACTGAACTCTTAAGTAGAAAAACTTACCTAACCTCTTCCCTTCACAGGGAAAGTTACATTCCAGTCACCTTTTAGATTTGCTATTTACTAACAGTATCTCAGGGTTGTAAATTTGGAAGAACCATGGCATTAATGGAGTGGCTTTGCAAGAACAAGCAAGCTGAGTGTTAGAGCTCCTAAGCCTTTAATCAATTCCAAGCCTGGCTATAATAGAACTTTTCTTCTGCTCCCTCAATAACATTTTAAGGAACAAAATAAAGCGCAGGGAACTGACAAGTGTAAAAAGGCTTCTCTCTGTTTTATATGGCTCTAAGTGTCTGCCCCACTGCATTTAATACTATTTTATGGCAATCTAATTAACATTATGTGTGATCAGGGAGGATATACACTCCAACGCTAATTTAACACGTATACATTATTAAGTACAGACTCAATTAATCTAATATCCTCCATAATGTTTAAAAGCAATTTGTTAAAAACACTAGGAAGACTGTTAAAAAGAAAAGCATGTTCAGTTTTGAGTCTATCCATTTGAGTTGAAGATTATTGCAATTTAGATAAAAGCACACAGTTAGTCTTTAAAATGCCACTCAAAATAACAAAAGAGAGATAAATACAAAATGGGCCTTCTAGAACCTCACACCCAGGGACAGGCGGGCATCACAGGCTTCTCCCCTTGGGTGTTTCAGTAACATGTTTACCCAAAGTTCAACCTCAGTTGGTAAAGCTGCTTGCTGAAGGAACACAAAACGAAAATCCCAAACTTGTTACTGCCTAGAGGCTACAACAGTATTCCCTAGAGCTACAATGAAGCTTTTCTTCTTCCCAAGAAATAAAATCACAGCCATATCATAGCCTCCAACAGAGAATGTCATGACTGATTACACACAGGAACCTTTGCCATGAACCATATGATGGGTGTGTGAGTACTTTATCCTGTAGGCACTTCCAGGAAAGAAAAATAATGGTCTCTTGACAAAGCAGTAATATTGTAGAATAATATTTTTAAAGGTCTGGAAATATAAAGAACAATGAAAAGTTCTTTGCATTTTAAAGTACATTTCTAATTTAAATTTCTGCATCTTCCTCTCCTTTGGTTTGGCTTGGGACCAGCAGAATAGTGTAGAAAATATGGGAAGCAATATTTTCAGCTCAGAATTTTAGCACTTTTTATTAACGTCCTTGTCTTGAGAAGAATAGATAGAAAAGGGAAGTGATAGTTACTTATTTGGATCATCAAAAGGTTTTTTTTTATTCCAAGCATTTTTTGCAAGTAACTTGTATCTGAAAGGAAAAGTGTAAATCAGCTTTCCACATAAAACCAGTAATGTCACAAATGCAGAGCTTTGCATCTGTTTCTTGGGAAGAGAAATGCATTTAACTGTATTACCAAACAGCTGGGTTTCCTCTGACAGGACTAACTAGGTAGGGGCAAGGAAAAGAGGTCTGTGTATTGAAGTATTAACATGCCTAGCAGATGCTGATGGAGACTAACAACAGAGATTCCTCCCCATTTTTTTTAATCTTTAGTCTTTCTAAGGGCTTAAAACCGTGACACACGATTAAGTGAGAGCACCTCTGCAAGCTACTACCTGTTGTTTGAGCTGCCACTCTTGGAACACTTCTGATGCAAATCACTGACTTGAATTCCACTTGAATTTCATTCAAACTAACCTGCACTACACCCCCCCCCCCCATCACTCTTCTCTCTTCAGCTGACACAGCAATTTAACAAGTCTTTGACGTTTCTTATTATGCAGATTAAAGAGGACAACTGCACTGTTCCCCAAGCAAAAGGAATTTCAAACTTCTGTAAACTCAGAAGGCCTGGGATATGCTGCTAAATTCAATATACAGATTTATTACCATTTGTTCAGCCAAAAAATGCTGACATTCAATTTAGAGTATTTCAACAAGTCAATTATTACATTCAAGTCAATCTCTTCAGCACTGCTATAGGAGTAAAGAGCTGAAGTTTGTTAATTCTTTGAGGAAAAGGCAAAGTAAAACCTGATTTTTCCTCTGAAGACTAGGTATGTCTCAGATATTATTTGATTTTTTCTGTTATCCTCACAGGACTAGAGATCACACCAGGTAGTGATGCTGCCACAAGGAGACTACACCATAACAGCTAATAATCAGGTGAATTGTGACCTGACATCAATAACATATTAGTGAATTCTTGCCACTACAGAGATTTCATTTAATAATTTGGACTTATGGATGGCACATTTCTCCATGATTCTCTAAATACAAAAGGTGTTGTGTTCAATACACAGAAACAGGTAGTTTGCCCATTTCTCAACACTACTCTAAAAAAAGCTGGATTTAATTTAAAAGATGTGTGACCACATCTGTTTAAAAGCCCCCCTTGAATTTAAGGAGAAGCACTTTTTTTGCTGTTATGTAAGGAAAAAAAAACATTTTAATTTAAAAAGAATCACGTTACCTCATAAAAGAATTCTTCCTCTGCATTTGCAAACATTAATTCTTCCTTTTGCTGATTTCTCCCTTCCCTCTTCTTAGAATTGCTCTTTGTGGCTTCTGTAAAGGTCTTGCTGATAAGCAGATAGTAGTGGCACTTGCCACAAGGTTTGTTTGTTCTCTGTGTTTCAGTCAACTCTTTCCTAAAGACAAATAAATGTTTACACATACAATTTAAAAAGATATTTACATTCATAAATTAAACCCTCAACAAGTAAACTTTACAACCTATTATAGAAATATTGCAGCATATTCTTCTAGGAGTGCCTCAGAAAATAAATATTGCATAGGCATTCCTGATACTTAAACATATTATTTACACTTTAAAAGAATGAAAATAGAGATGGCTTTCCAGACTTCCCAATATAACCCTTCTTTCCCCAGAATCTTGTTCACTGTAGAGTCTGTGAAATGATTCGGAGTGCAACTCTCCTGAAAATACATCACACTATCACTTCCATGAGGAACTGTAACTGAAGAGCCAGGAAATACTCTTGTCCACCCTTGTGTTAAACATGTTGTGACTGTAACACTCCAAAAGCTTTAAGACAAAGAGGCTGAGACCTGAATATGAGTTAAGTGCTGCACTAGGGGCAAACCTCAAAGCTAAGCCTTCAAGTACCCAATTTCTTTCTCTCTAAACCTTCCTGACCAACCCTTCTTCCATATCAAAGTAGTCATTCCTTAAAGGTCTATTTTATTGTTTCAATGAGCCATGTTGTCAGACAACTTAATCTGACTTCTATTCTCACCTCATATGAGAGAAAAGAACCGGGGAAAAAAAAAAAAAAAGAAGAAAAAAACCCCAACAAACCTTGATTTGATTATTGGAGTTCCTTATCCAACATATTGTCCTGGTTCTCAACATGGCACTAACACTATGTAACACTGTATCTCAGTGGATTCATTTGCTTACTGTCACCCAGCCTACGGTATAAATCCCATTAATTCAGTAGAGACTAACCAGCACCTAATCTGCTTCACTTACTTGCTTGAAACTAATCAAGACACTGTATATTGTTTTCATGGGCCAGAACCCATGCACTGTGTAGGGCTGTCCCTCAATCCAAAGCTTCCATTACAGACATTAACACATGAGCAGACACATCCAAGTTCCTCGTTATCAGCAGGCTAGAAAAAGTTCCCATTTTTAAATTTGCATAGATCAGTATGACAACAATCTGCACTACAAAGATAAACTATAATATACACACAGCTCTTTCTGCAGTAGAACAACACATACGCAGAAATTATTTCCTCTAAGAGTTTGAAAAGCCTAAAGATATAAGAAGTTAAGTAAAGACTATATGAAACGAAACCAAATTTTTCTGTCTGTGTCTTACTTATATGTAGAGAATCACCTGTCTTAACATAGTTCTATAGACATAAGATTTGTGAAGAAACATGAAGAAAAAGTACTCTTTGACATCATGTCAAAAAAATCCCAAACAAACTTACTGAAGCTGCTGGTGCATGGGCAGAGCAATCTGTGGTGGTACGTTAATGAATCTTTCACTCAGTATAAGACCCACAGGCTTAGAACTGTCATTTAGGAGCTTATTCAGTTGTTCAACTACATGCTGTTCACAGCTCTTCTCACAGCGACTCAGAATCAGCTCTTTGATTTGTTCAGCACACTGTGTACCCTGGAATCAAAAGGTATATTTTCTTTACCTTACAGGAAACGTATTTACACAAGAAACCCTTGAACGTGAACTTCACGGGAGTATTCTCCAGACCTGCTGGCAGTTTCCTTCAGCAGTCTCGAAAGCACAAGTAAAATTTCTCTGAAATTATTTACCAACCCAGAAGCTGAGGACAAACAAATGTTCTTAACTGATAAGAACACAGCTCAGAGCTGCAACACCAGTACACTCCCCAGCAAAACTCAAAAGCTGTGAAGGAGGGAAGTGAAGAAACACAGGAGGCTGACAGTTCAGTTACCCTGGAAGTACGTATTAGACCTAATTTTAACTCTCTGTTCCACTTTTTGCGATACATTTGACCTTCAGCAAGTTACACAGAGCTAGACTCAAAGGCAAGCCAAGGGATGTGCAACTTTTAAGACCATAGCCCTCTGTGGTGGAATGCAAAATCCTGACCCAGCATTCCAAGCCTGTTATACAAGGCAGAAAAGCAGGACTCAGTCTCACTTATTACTGTCTAGACATCAATGAGGAATACCAACCTTCCTTTCCGTTAAGTTTAAGCAGCTTATAAAACCAAAGACTTCATCATCATCATCATCGTCGTCACTACTGTCTTCTTGGACATCTGCTTGCTATTTAATGAAAGAAAAAGCAACAATGCATATGAATGTTCCATTCCCACTCTCTGCAACAAGAATGATTTTCTTTCCAGAAGGTGCTGGGGAGATGACAACCATCTAGGTAGTCTCTACAAACACACAAGCTACAAGTTCTGGTTACTGTTATGAAAGTGATGCATCATGAAGTGTCTCTGTATACTATACATACAGTCAGCTATAGACAGAGCTAGGTCATGTATCTTCTACAGCAGGAGCTTTTGAAAGGTGCTAAAATTTGATAGCTCACATATAATAAGCAGTATTTCGGTACAAGGGATGGCAATTTCTTAAGCAAAAACAATTTTCTTCAGTTTCTAATGTGGGGAAGTAAACTGGAAAAGTCTTAAAAACCATAAAGCAATAGAGCTTTTTTTTGTTAGAGAGTGAAATAAAAAAAAATCAACAAAACTCTGCAAAGAAATACTTGGGGAAAAAACTGGGGGTCATGCACTTGGAATATAATCACAGCATGGTGGGGGTTGGGAGGGACCTCTGGAGATGCTCTGGTGCCACCCCCCTGCTCCATCCAGCAGGGTCACCCAGAGCAGGGGGCCCAGCAGCGCAGTGTCCAGGTGGGTTTGGAATCTCTCCAGAGAAGGAGACTCCACAACCTCTCTGGGCAGCCTGGGACAGGCTCTGACACCCTCACACCAAAGAAATACCTCCTTCTGTATAGGTGGAACTTTCTGGGTTCCAGTTTGTGCCCACTGCCCCTTGTCCAGTCACGGGGCACCACTTAAAAAGAGCCTGGCTCCATCCTCTTGACTCTGGCCCTTTAGCTGTTGGTGAACATTGATCGTATCCCCTTGCAGTCTTCTCTTCTCCAGCTGAACAGCCCCAGGGTTCTCAGTCTTTCCTGGGCACAGAGATGCTCCAGGCCCCTCAGCATCTTCATAGCCTCCACTAACTAGAGTGGTTCCTCTCTCTCTTGAACTGGGAAGCCCAGAATCAGACAGTACTCCAGAGGTGGCCTCACGAGGGCAGAGAAGATGGGGAGGAGAGCCTGCAGGTCGCACTCTTCTTAATGCACCTTGTGAGCCTCTGCAGAGCGCTCCACTGCCATTGCAGAGATTGTTCAGGCATCATTTCCAGATCCTTTCCTACTCCCAAAGAACTCTGAACAGAAGAAAACTTCGCAGAGAATATTTTTGGTCTGCATCTCTGTATGTCCTGAGCATGCAGGGAAATCACAAAGTCCTATTTCTTATGGAGATGGTAACAAACCTCTCCATAGCATTTTCAGCATTATTACTCTAGTACACCAAAATTCACAGAGAAAAGTGAAAAGCCTTCCATATGGAAGAAAAGAAAATAATAAATTTTTGTCTGGTTAAAAGCGGATATGGAAAATTTCATCTCCCACAAAATTGTTCTCAAAGCAAAACAGCAAGAAAGCACACAAATTAAATGAAAAATAAAATCACAGGTTCCCATCCTGAAAGTCTGTTATGTCATTTCAACATAAAAAGCCTTGTACTTCATTTACAAACTTAAAATTCTGTCTTACCTTGATAATACTTCCAATATGATTCTGTTGTATTAATAGATCAGTTAATTCAGCTGTGTTAACAGGAGCTTTCAGAAACAACTGGAAAATAAGAAACAAGTATTACTAACTTTTAGGTCTGATGTATCTCCCCAAGTAACAAGCAATAGGACAAGAAGAAACAGCCTCAAGTCATGCCAGGGGAGGTTTAGGTTGGACATTCGGAAACGTTTCTTCCTCACAAGGATTGTCCAGGGCTGGCCCAGGCTGCCCAGGGCAGGGGTGGAGTCCCCGTGATCCCTGGAGGGGTTTCAAAGCCGTGGAGATGTGGTGCTGAGGGACATGGTTTAGTGGTGCCCTGGCAGTGCTGGGTTAACAGATGGACTTGGTCATCTAAAAGGTCTTTTCCATCCTAAATGAATCTATGATTCTGTCTGTCATGAGCCACTTAGTAGAAAATAAAGTCCATAATTTCTCTAAATTATTAAGCAATACTCTGTTCCATTCTTAATTTCCATTTAGTGAGTTTGATTATTTAACTTCCTTCAATGTAATACAGTAAAGACTAAAAATCAGATTCTTGAAGCACCTGCTCCTTGACCTTCCACAAGCTGGCATTATGCATACCTGGTATGCCTTGGAGTTGGTATAATTGGAATACCTGCTGAGAAAATGTTTACATCAGAAACAGCCAGTTTCTGCCCCTGAACAGACATACTAGCTTGTTTTTCAAGGGCTGTGATTTATCAAAAAAAAAAAAAAAAGAAGTCTCCAGGAAGCTGACTGACATTGAATGAGGTTTTCTGGGCAGCAATTAACACAATGAAGATGGCAAGATTATACACACTGTGGAACAACAGCCCTACAGGTCACTAGGTAAAGTTCTTGAAACCATGTTTTAGGAGATAAGTTCACTGTGGCTGTAACAATCTAATCTTCATAAGCTGAAGCACAGTAAAGCTATGAATCAGTACAGATAATGTGAGCTGATGACTCTGCAGAACTCTTTAGATATTATTTATCAATGGATATATCAATTGAGACATCAATGTACCTGTTGTAGTAACTTCTTTATCCCATTGTAATCATTGTCTGATATGGAATGTGCTTCGAATTCAATATTCACTTCCTATGAAAAAGTAAAATAGAGAGTATCAAACATACTTGGCAAGAAGATGTATCAAAATAAAGGTAAATATAAGAAACCCGAAGTAATGGTCAAGATCAACAATGGAACTTATTTGCATCTTCAAGTAATCTCGGGAGTTGTTACATTTATAATTTCTTCTGTGATCTTTAAAAAGTTACTTTCACGGATGTTTTATAAAACTAACTGTATTGTGAACAAACATTTCATGCTTTGTTCCTGCAATCTGGTTCAGACAATTATGTTCACTGTAGCCACATAGACTCTGCAGGCAATAAAACTCTTAGTACTGCAGGATTGGAGCATCACACCTTAGCTAAAGATGAAGATTGCTGCAAACATTTAATTACATCCAAACCCATCCTTCTGCTGTTTCCTCAAACCCTAACGGTATCGTTAACCCCACTCTGGAAGTCTACTCAGTAGACAAACACTGAGACTTTGTCACAGCAAGACAGAACGTGAACTCCTCCTCCTTCTTCCAAGAAAAATGCTGTGCATCTACCAAATGTTTCCACTGGTATTCTGTATTAACAGTATGCTGCCTGCCAAGGCAGCCTTGCCTACCATTCTTCTGTGAACTACTGTTTGAGATCGTCCAAATTTACTTTTCAGTTGTTGATTTGAATTTCACTTTCCAAACGTTCTAAACAATGGAGCCTTGCTTTTGTCACCAATTAAGGCTCCTAAATCTCTCCGATTCCATATTGAGGTCATGGTCTTAATTGCCCACTGGGAGAACAGCCTTAAAGGCCTGTTTACAATGTAGAAAACAGGTATACAACCACTTGGCAGGGGGAGCAGGGAGGGAATAATCATCAGGAGACACGCTCAGATATTCTTTGGTCTAGTAATGCAAGGAAGCTCTGTAGTGGTGACTGAGAGCACATCATCTAGTTGAGAAGCTACATATATAACAGATTGTATCTCTGGTGTATAGAGCATTCGTTCCTGGCATCCAGGAACTTCCTGACTGCTTTAAAATTCACGGATCTCACCAAATGATTAAGCCACTAAATTCTGAACAAAACAGAGTTTACGGTGGTTCTGAACACTGTGCAAATCATAGCCATAAAAGTGATATAAACCACAGGAGCACTAGATGTTCTAATGCTGGTTTTGCTTCATGGCTTTTCCACTACCCAAAATAACAGCCTGGTATGAGACTTAACAAACTCTCCATCTTTCACTGACTAAAAAAAAATATAAAAGCAAATAAAGAGACATCATATATTTCAGTGTGTCCTGTCTTGCTGCTGGGTGCTTATTCTTTTCCCTGCTTTGCATCCAAAGGAAGCAAGAGCCTACAAAGCAAGCTGTTATATGCAACAATATCCTGCTACATACAACACAGCAGAGAGCAAAGCTTCTTCTCAGCACCCGGGTCCTACTTGGCAGTAATACTGTTGCTCTCAAATTGACAGAGCTATCACATGCCCCCTTCTAGCAAAAAAAAAATAGTGCATAAAAGAATATTTTCCTTTTTCCACCTGAAGTAGTGAGAGGCCAAGGGAAATGCTAATTAGGCAACAATAAAAATGCTGACAATTACAAAAACAAATACTCTTTAAGTAAGTGACTTTACAAATGTCTTAAGTTTGTGCAGTTCTAAATGCTCAGTATATTTCTTTAATGTTAGAAATGTGCACCTTGATAATGCAAAAATTGAGGGAAACTCAATATATCTTTATATCAAGAGTTCCAAACTGAACTAGATGTGTCATCTGCAAAAGCTGGGCTAATAAATCAAAATAAGCATTAGATTGCTATTTTTAACCAGTGTACAAACAACTGCAAATAAAACACAGATGTGCACACCAGTGCAGGACACACAGAAACCATCCTCAAAACCTGTCACTGAAGAAATTTCATCTACAAACACCACAATAAACCGCCCTGTCCGACCTACGTTATGAAGGAATGCTGATAACATTGAAAAAAAAAAAAAAAAAAGCCATTATATTATATATATACTGCAATTATTGCCAGTGAAATATCTTTTATCAGTTTACAAACACTGAATGGTACACAAGGTACTAGCAGTGTGAGTCAAGGACTTCATAAACAAGTTAACCTCAAACCTTGGTACCCATTCCATGTGGCACACATTCCTAGCAAATGGTAAATGAGCTTTTCCATCCTGTCAGTATGGCTGATAACACAAAGCTACACTTTTTATCATTAAATCGTTTTTAAAAAAGGTCGGATTTGTTTTTTTTATTTGCTAACAAAGGCTAAGGCCTCATCAAAGAACAAGGAAGAAAACTCAAAGGGAAATCCTCGGGAAGACAAGTTAGAAAAATATTTAATTTGAAATGTACTGAGTTAAAACCCATCGGTACTTCTTTTCTTTGACTCTTAAACCCTGTGAAAATGACAGATTGCCTTATCTTTTAATAAAGAGTTCAAAGTTCGTGCACATCTCTTCTTTTCCTAGAAGGGGGGACTCCTCTCTCAGCATTCTGTTTCACAGCTAAATAATGCATTTTCACACGTGTCCAGGTGCGGATATGTAAGGAGAGAGTGAACTCAGGAAAGAAACTAAAGTTTTGTTTCTGTACAGAAAGGAAATTAGAGCAAATCTTCCACATCAAAAGCATTAATTTCAAGGGGCTGCCTCCAGTCCCCCACAAGAACACACGCAAAGCCCAGGTCTAAACAACTGACTGCGGCCTTGGGGAGTCCAACGTAGAAAAATGAGGAACTCAACAAAAATTAGGACTCTCAACAGCAAGTAACCGAATGCATTTTACATCACCGATTACCAAGGTTCGCTAAGGTGTGACCCACACGGGAACCCACAGCCCCACGCTGGGCCCCGACCCACGTGTGCCATGCAGAGAGAGCTTAACAGGCGGACAACCCCCTTCCCCACCAGCTCCCAGTCACAGCTTCGTGACTACAGTTTTACAACTTATTTTAGTGACAGTGAATCGCGAGAGGACGGGGAAGGCTCTGCAGGAGGTGACCGAGGGTCCCTAAGGGCAGGGCGGGCGCGGGCCGCTTGGAGGCCGCGACCGCCGGGAGAAGCCTCACTCCTTCCCCCCCCCCCCCCACTCACCTCATCGATTTTCTCCTCATCCGACCCCGACTCCGGCTCCGATTCCGATCCCGACTCCGGCTCCGAGCTGCTCTCCCCGGCGGGGGGCTGAGGCTGGGACTGGGCCCTCCGCTTGGCCGGCGTGGCCATGGTGCCGCGGCGCGCAGGCGCTCGGCAGCCGGAAGGCCGCGGCGTGGGGAGAGGGCAGGCGCAGAGCCGGCCCGGGGAAACCCAGCCGGGCTACCGGCCCTGCTGCTTCCCCCGGGGCCGGCATCCTCGCCAGAGCCCCGGGAGGGTGGCGCGGGGTTTGCAGTGGGTCAGCACCGCCTCCGGGTGCGTGGGGACCGTAGCGCGGCAAAGCTCTCTAGGCAGGAGTCGTGTCGTGACTGTCAGCGGTGAATCACTGTGAGAAGCTGCGTTAAACAGAGCGAAAGTCCCGGGGAAGGGGGGCCCGGGGTTGGGCCTGCCCGCTCCGGAGTGCCTGGGGAGGGGGGCATACGCCCTGGGCTGCCCCTCTTCTTGCTCCTAAAAACCGCTGGGATTCCCGCCTGGTTCTGCTGCTGTCGCCGGGTTTAAAAGGATCAGAGGAGTCTGGGAAAGTCACCGGGACTCCGCAGGAACTCCCGGTACGATTGGGAACGGTACGTGGAAGTGTGGGGCTATGTTCGGGTGTTGGTGGCTCCCTGCCCGGCTGAAGCACCTGCTGCTGAAAGGCCAGCAGAATAGTTGTCCTATGAAACAAATGTCACAGAATCTCAGACTGGTGGGGGTTGGAAGGGACCTCTGGAGATCGTCTGGTGCCACCCCCCTGCTCCAGCAGGGTCACCCAGAGCAGGAGGCCTAGGATCATGTCCAGGCAGGTTTGGAATCTCTGCAGAGAAGGAGACTCCACAACCTCTCTGGGCAGCCTGGAACAGTCTCCCACACCCTCACACCAAAGAAGTTTCTCCTTATGTTTAGGTGGAACTTTCTGTCTTCCAGTTTGTGCCCGTTGCCCCTTGTCCTGTTGCTGGGAACCACTGAAACAAGCCTGGGGCCCATCCTCTTGCCTCCCAGGGACCCTTTAGCCACTGATCAGATCCCATCTCCAGGGCACTCAGCCTTTCCTGGGCAGATGCTCCCAGCCCCTCACCATCTTTGTGGCCTCTGCTGGGCTCTCTCCAGTATTTCCCTGTCTCTCTTGAACTGAGGAGCCCACAACTGGACACAATACTCCAGCTGTGGCACCACCTCTGTTGTTGGCCTGGTTCTGTTGAACCTGTCAGTTATGCTGTTGCAAAGAAAAGAAAGCTAAACGGAGGCTGAAACACAGTACTGGGGCCTAAAAATCTGTCTGGAGCATCTATGTCATTAGTCAAATTACTGAAAACCAGATTGAAACAGGAATCACATGCTTCGTGCTTACTTAAAGTGAATTCCCACATGAGTTATAGATAATTCCAGACAAAGGAACAGAAAAGGCAATGAGGTAGAATACAGCAAACACAATGGGAATGTGGGTTTTATAAAGATGTCGATCGGGAAAACATATTGAATAATGCTGAGCACTGGAAGTATCGAAGTTGACCATTAATGTTTGAGCTCACTCATGTGGACCATGTTCCATGGAAGTTTTCATGTCTGGTTAATGACGGAAGGTAGATGTTAATGAGGTCATTTGAAGAAGAGGATTGGGCATTTGCTATGGCCAGCCAGAAGAAATGCACGGTGCAGGGCCTGGGATATAAATTTGACTTTCTAAATACAATCCAAATAGGTTAGAATCTGCAGGTCTCTTTTAAGTGTCAAGCATGTCTGTGTTTATTTTTTTTATTATTATTTTTGGAAAGCTGTGTCTTCTCTGGGAGCACTTTGGTCGTTGCCAAAATATGAATATTGATGCACAGGGAAAGAATTCAGTGCAGAGGAAGATACATAGGCAAAGCTCTTTGCTGCTGCAGTAAAACTGCCTCTGTGGAGATGTGATCTGTGTCTGTCTACCATTTTACATTTGAGTTTTGAAACTGTGTCAGTCAAGAATGACACTAACTACTAGCATAGCTTTTTGGTTAAAATCCTCGATGTAGTAGAAGGGGCTGAGTCCTTTGCTGCTCCTCTGGACTGCTATGTCACAGAACCACTTTTCTTCAGTTTTGTGATGTAGACACCCAAAGGGTAGGAATTATTCTCAAATCTTTTGTTGTTGTTACTCGGTGACGTAAATATTACACTGTGTGGGAATTCAGTAGATATCTGAACCATACTTTGTGACAGCCTTACACGTAGGCTTTTTTTCTTGCCCGGTTATTAAACCCAAAGTAAAAGAACAGCAGTAAAAAAGGTGTAACATGAAATCTCCTAGCCATGGGATTTTTAGAGGTTTGGTTTTTTTAAATCGTATCTCAACAGTATCTCAAAATTCATCTCCATTTCTGTTTATGATGAAACAGACAATTCCCTCTGCATTTGGCAATCAAACCTTATTGTGTGACCCATACAGTCGCTTATAATCAGAATTAGAAAAGTTTAATACATTTTGCAGCTCTCAGTTCCACTTGGCAGCGAGAAACAAAAGGACCCATTTATTTCTTTTTACAGGCTGTCCTCTACATTAAAGATAGTTTGCAATTAGTTTGGGGACAGCTTTTCAAATTAAATTTGAGTGACCCACAGAGATGTTCTTTCTTTACAGTCTTGTATATAAAAAAATCAGCAAAGGTCTTTTTAATATGAGAGTATAGCTCATTTTTACCGTACTAATATCAGGGACCCAGAGATACACATTGTAATCAGCTTTACACTTAAATTAAAGGCACGAGGATGTTGAATTTTACTGTGGGATGCTGTGAATGGGAAGCATTTCAATTATATCTGTGTGGATAATATTCTGAAAGTGCAATGTGACCTAAATTACCCTTCTTCTAAATTGAGGTGGACTTTAAATGAAGTAATGTAGACTCAGAGAAATAGCACCAAACTCATTTTAGCCTTCGGTCATGATGTAATGCCTCAGACACTCCAGTTGCTCTTATAGTTTGTTATCAGAGCCGAGTGGACGGTTCCCAAATCTCAGACTGACTCATACAAGTTTTTCTTCATCTTTGCACCTGTGTTCTCAAGAGGAAAAAAAAAAAGCCCAAACACTGTTGTCCTCTTATTAGCTGTTTGCAAGCCTAATGGCTTTTAAATGTTGGGGTTTTTTAACATTTGAAGAACAACCTTTGCAGGGTTGTTATTGGTGCTCAGGCAAACAAAGTGCTTGAGCCACTGGCGTCCTATAAACAAGGACTTGGCAGGCTGGAACTTATTAAGGTTTGTGCTGGTTTTGGCTGGGATAGAGTGAATTTTCTTCACAGTAGCTGGTATGGAGCTGTGGTTTGGATTTCTGCTGGCAACAGTGTTGATAATTCAGGGATGTTTTAGCTGTTGCTGGGCAGTGCCTACACAGAGTTGAGGCCTTTTTTTGCTCCTCACCCCATTAGTGAGTGTGTGTGTGGGGGGAACACAAGAAGTGGGGTGGGCAACACAGCCAGGACAGCTGACCCCAACTGACCAAAGGGGTATTCCAGCCTGTATGACCTCATGCTCAGCAATATAAAGCTGAAGAAGAAAGGGGGGAAACATTTTGAGGGATGGTATTTGTCTTCCTGAGTCACTGTGACATGTGATGGAACCCGGCTCTCCTGGAGATGGCCAAACACCTGCCTGCCCATGGGGAGTGGTGAAGGAACTCCTTGGTCTGCTTTGCTTGTGTGTGCAGCTTTTGCTTTTCCTATTAAACTTCCTTTATCTCAATCCATGAGTTTTCTCACTTTTACTTTTCTGATTCTCTCCCCCATCCCACCTAAAGGGGAGTGAGCGAGCAGCTGCTTAGTTGCCAGTTGAGGTTAAACCACACCAAGGTTATTCACACATTTTATCTTTTCCAGATAGAGACTGAGCGCTGTTGGACTCTGCTAAGTCCATTCATTGTTCTAAATAGAAACTTTATATGGTTGTTTAGAATTTTGTGTGTACTTCTCCACTGTGTTCAGTTCTGGGCTCCCCAGTTCAAGAGGGACAGGAAATACTGGAGAGAGATCAGTGGAGGCTACAAAGATGCTGAAGGGACTGGAACATCTCTCTGCTGAGGAAAGGCTGAGAGCCCTGGGGCTGTTTAGCTGGAGAAGAGAAGCCTGAGAGGGGATCTGAGCAATGTTCACAAATCTCTGCAGGGTGGGGGCCAAGAAGAAGGGGCCAGGCTCTTGTCAGTGGTGCCCTGGGA
>JANIJG010017311.1:0-11114 GCA_024611175.1 Megaceryle torquata
TGGAACAGGCTGCCCAGGGAGGGGGTGGAGTCACCATCCCTGGAGGGGTTGAAAAAAATGTTCAAAAATCTTTTGATCACTACATTTGCTTTTTGTCTGGAATGGGAAAAGAATTGAGGTCCAGATTATGGGACTCTGCAGAGAAGCTTTCCTAATGGAATGTTATTCCTAGAATAAAAATACCTGCAAAAAAAAAATAAATGAGATAACTGGATTGTCTTATCACTAAAAATATCCTTTAGAACTCCAGATAGAGCAATATGTAAGAGGAGATTTACATCATAAGATTAAAAAAAAAAAAGTTTTCATAAAATGTGTTTTTAAAATACCTCTAGGCAAGGCAGTTTTGCTTTTTGTGGTTTTTATCCTAGAATAAGCCACCTTCTTATCAAGTAGTTTGCCAAGCGTACTTATGTCTCTGTAGTATTCTGGATGTGTGCCTAATTTCTTGCTCACGTTTGACTCCTGATTTTTACAAAGACTCACAAACGAGGTGTTTTTGAAGCACAGGAATGGAACTGATACCCAAATTTCCTCTTTATACCCTGTTGCCATCCAGTTGAAGGGTCTATTTCACAATAATCCAAGACATCAGGTTCTTCAGTCTATATTGGGGCACCTAAATAAATATGATGGCTTTCAATACCATTAGGGGTTCGTTAGCTTTCAGGGATTTTGCTAGCAAGTCTTCAGATTTGGGGCTCATTTCTGATCTGAGATATTCAGCAGCAGAGTGTTGTCCTTGGAGAATCTTTTACTTCACTTGCACGTGTAAGCCCAGCCACAGACTATTCAAGGTAAGTGTTGAAATGCATCTTTCTGTTTCACACTCTAATGCAAGGGCAAGTAACAACTAATTCTAACAACTAAGGCAAGGGCATCAATTTCTAAAGAAAGAAATTGGTGAAATGACTGTTTTAGCTAAAGAATTGCCATTTGTTACAAAAGGTGACTCAAGTAATCTGCTACACGTTCCACTTAGGCTGGGAAACGTTAACATAATTGACCCTAAAATGATTTGTTGACCTCAGAAGTGACAGTCGCTGCTTTTGAAAGCTCTTCGTGTCTTTCTAAAGCCTCTTACAAACATACAATGATTTTTTTTGTTCCCTTTTTCACAATATTAAGAAACGAGGAAATGAGTCTACAGTGCAGTTACAGAAGGTATTTATACTCAGGTTTTTTGGCTGGTATGTTTGTTTAGCCTCGTAAATGATTCTTCAAGAAACACTGCTGCAAACATCATTTTTCACGAGCTTGAGAAGTTCTCTTTGTCCATCTGCATCCTTCTGCCTTCATCATTCAGTACCTCATAGCAACCCAAAGTAATCACTCGTTAGGGCGCTGTTATTTTTATAAACTCAGATGATGTTGGTTGAGAAAATAAACTTTCAAGTGTCATTTCAGTCTAGTATAGTCTTCTGGACGTTCAAAGTGTTAGTATTTGAAATGAATGTGACAAGGAAAGTATTTCTTCAGAACAGTTATGAATAAATTACCATTACAGTAACACTTGGAGCAAACTAGAGATGAAGGGAAGTGTTCATTTACATTTCAGTGGTTGAAAGGCTTATATTTTAGTGGTTGCCTCATATGCCAGAAATGTACCTTTCAATTTAGGCTGAGTAAACAGCATGAGTGGAGTTTTCTCACCACTAGTTTTCATTAATTTCTGATAAGCATAGTTAAGTTTGGGTGATGGATGTGTTCCTTGCTGGGCTAATCGATACAGAAAATCACTTGCAAATCTAAAAAGTAATTATGTGGGGGCAGAATATGGAAAGGAAATAAAACAAATCTGTTAGTTAGGAAGCCGTTTGAAGATTAAAGTCCCAGATTAAACTTTCATGAATAAATTATCAAAGGCTTTATCAAATGGCTAAACCTTGGAAAAAGCTTGACAACACTCCTGTGTCTCTTTCCTTGTCTGTCGAGAATGCTTGCTTTATGTAAATGCAGAAAGACTCTCTTGTTCAAGAGAAATCATTTAGTTTAAAAACGTTCTGACATTCTTCATAAGTGATTTCTGTCACTTAATGGTAATTTTTGTTTGTAAGAGCAAATGCCTGGCATGTTTTCAGATGTGAGGCAGGGCTTTGGATTTTCTTTCAAGACTTTTTTTTGTTGCTAACCTTTCTGAACGTGCCATTTGTGCGTTACATTGGAAACTTCATCTGCTTGGTCTTTTGTGAGGCCATTAAAATACTTTTATTCCCCTCCCCTATCTTTTTGTTTGTTTGTTTGTTTGTTGGTGTGTATTTTTTTGTTGTTTTGCTTTGTTCTCCTGGTCATTTAATTCTTCTAAGAACTTCTCTGAAGTACTTATGAGTCTTCAGATCAGTCTAGTTAGTAATGCACTGAATTGCTACTAACACTCAGATGTAGTCATGAGGGGGTGGGGTGAGGTGGCCCCTGGAAGAGAACCACACCCCATGTTGATGTATAAGCTAAAATGTATTTACTGGCAGGACAGATGCAGTGGGTCAGTAGCAGTTCCTGTTCTACTAACACTTGCGTATCACACGCAAATCAGAGCTTCAATCCTGCATTTCCAACCTGTCCAGGGATGGGGGAATGGGACAGTCAATCGGGTGATGTGCAAGGTGTGCTGGAGACAGTGTGGCTACTCTATGTAGCCATTGTTCTCCTCAGGCTGCAGCTGCTACAAGGTGTCCAGCATCCATGTATCCCATTTCTCTGCCCTGGCTCCTTCGCCTGCCCTGGGGCTATTGCCTTAACTAATATTTGCTCTCTGTACCGGATCATTGGCATAGTCACGTAGCTCCAGGCCAATCTCTCCAACATCCTCCTTCCTTGAGGCTAATTAGTGGTTGCTGCTGTGGTTTCTGCTGCTCTCTGGCCTTCTACCTGTATGTGTTACAAGAAAAGTTATCTCTTGTTATCCAGCACGCACTGAATTAATCTAGTCAGCTTGAGCTGGGCAAATTTAGCCAAGTCTTGCTTATCTAGGCAGGCAGCTCCTTGAGTAGGTTACAGCTGGTATTGTGAATCGGGGAAGTGACAGTTCTGGGCAGAATATTAACTGGGAGGCTACCAGCAGCCCCACAGGAAGGTGGTGTTTGTGGCCATTTACTGGTGATAGAGGATGCCTCTAGTAATGAATATGGTAACAAAGGGAGTACTCTGCACTGCCCATCTGTGGTTCTGATCTCCCCATCCCCTCCATGCCAACCTCTCCTTCCTCACGTGGAAGGGAGCCACAGAGCTCAAGCAGTTGAGTGATTAGCAGTTGGATTTTCAGAGACATTTTGTAGAAGCTTTTTTTTCTTCTCAAATGTCTTTGCCTGAAATATGGTAGTTCCCCAGTGGTTGAGTTCTGGCAAGGTGAAAGGGTCTCTAAAAAGATATTCTTTCACTTTGAGGCTAACACTGAAAGCTGGTTTTGTATTTTCCTGTGACATGGATAAATGGGGAGGGTTTCTTAATGACTTTAAGTTTGTTCTTTCTATGGAGGCAGCAACTCCAAATTGGCTGAAGAAGCTACAGAACGTCAGAGAAGAGCAGTAGCTATTGATTCAGTGCCACTTGTCTGACTGAAATCCTTTCCAGAAAGCAAAATATCATCTTGCAGAGCTGACTACCACTGACTTGCCAGCCTGTAAAGTTGGTTTCTCAGGGAACTTCATGCTCATAAGCAGAGACTACATTAGTTCTAAGTGTATAATAATGTGAACACCAGAGTGTGCATGTCCTTTTCTTAAGCTGAACTTCCACTACAAATACAGGACTTGATGATTCTATGATAAAGAACCATTTGTGCATATTTCTTAATGATTCTCAGGTTTTTGAGACCTATGGTGATTCAGGAAACAGGTGTAGGGTTGTTTGACCTTTTTGCAGCACATGCTGCTTAGTAGGTACCAGAAGACCTGCAGGTCACATAGAAGAAACTGTATCTTTAAAACTGGTGGAAGCTTGCCTAGAAAAAGAAGACTTTAGAATGAGACAGAACTGCTGATTCAGATTCAAAGGGAAACTCTCAGTCATGACTAGAATTTTTTTTTTTCTTCTGTACAGCAGTGCGTTAAGGGAAGAGAAGAAGTCAAACCCTGTCGATTTTAGTGGGGCTCAGAATCCAGCTCCTGTAATCCTTGTCTGTGGGCTTGTATAAATGTTTCCCTTCCTTTGAGATGCTGAGGAGGCAGAGTGCAGAAGAGGGCCTTCTAGATCTTAACCACACATCCTGTGCATGACGAATGAGCAGCACTTAAGGTTGTTTCCATTAATCTGGAGCCCTGTCCTGCCCCTGTGCAACTGATGGCTCAGGTGGTGGGTCTGGAGCAGCTCACTGGGTCAGCACGTGGCGGTGGATCAGGCTGGCTTTAGTGAGGCAGCGTGTCTGGATGCTTTGCGGCGCTTCTGGCTACCCTCACGCTGCTAATTTAGAGATAGCAGCTCGCATTCTTCTCGCTGCTGAAAAGCTTTAAAAGAGAGAAAGGTTTTGAGTAGTCCTGAGGGGCCATAGTGACTCCATGTGTGTGACTCTTGTAGAAGGAAAGGTTTCATAGAATTTCAGAAGAATACCCACAGCGTGAATCGCTAATGCCATTGCTGAGTGCTGGGATCCAGCCATGATTCCTGCATTTCCTGAATGTCGCTACTCCATCAGCTTCTCAGGACATTTTGTCCAAACACCGGGAGGTTGACAGACAGGTCCATGTTTGGCCTGCAGCATTACTCACACTCTGATGCTGTCAGTGATGAAACTGTATAGCGTGGATTCAAAGTGGACTATAGGTGACAGCAGGTGTTCCATTACTCACTGTCTGATAACCCTTTTCTTGCCTCAACCCCTGCTGGCCAACACAGTCCTACATACTGTGCTACTGGACCTGTTATTGAATCTTTTTGTGGCACTCAGATAATGGTCTGTAGGTGTCTGAGGAATTCTGGTGGGACTTTTAACTAGCTCCTTAAAAGGTCTGCCAAGATACTGTGATTTTTCCATATAATCTGTTTTGCTAAAACTGGATTCCCGAGTCTGAAGCAGCAGATGATGATGAACTAGTAGGAATTTGCTCTTTTACCGTATGTTGCTCAATCATCTCAAGCTGCTTTGCACACATCCATTTATCAGCATCATCCAGAGTTTGGGGTGGTTGTAACTGTTCCGTTCAGAGAGATGCCGAGGCCTGGAGTGCTTCTACAACCTGCCCAGAATCACACGGCACAAATGTCTTAGGAATCTGGTATTGTCTTCGCCCAAGGTATTCTGGTCTCAGTGTGTGCAAACAGCACATTTCAGAGAGGGTCTGCAATGAAGAAGACTTTATGAAGGCAGCCCACTTACCGTTATTTTATATGTTGTTGGTCATGTACTCTGGAGGCAGAGGAATCAGTCTCTTGTCTCATAGTGAACCTCTTCAGGGTGATTTTAACCCCTGGCAGTGTATCCCCGTGAGCAGGCTCTGCAGTGGGAAGTTATTCCCTTTATGGCATTTCAAAATACTGGCTGTTTCTTATGTGCTCACCTTTGGAATGACTGTTCCAGAGCTGCTTGTACCTGGTTATATTTGTGGTAACATGTATATTTATTTCTAGGAAGTTATTTATATAAAGTATTTTTGGTAAGTTTGTTATGTTTGGTTTTTTTTCTTTTAATGGCTGCACAACTTTTTTTTCTTCCTCAGAGCAAAACTGCATGTACAGTAGCTAATGTATAATGTGCATCTGACGTGGTCTCAATATTTATGAATTGTCCCAATGTGAATCAGATTTAAACAGCAGCTTTTTGGTTGCAGTGTGTGAGGGTGGGAGACACGGAGGGGATTCTTTTTTTGCTCTTTATCCAGCTCTGATTTGTAGAGAAGTCTGTATTGGTTGTGTTTCCTGTGTTGTAAACCAGACAGGATGTACATTTCAATCAGATATTTCATATTTGCAGTCCTTTTCTCTGTTGTATGGAATATTGCAAACTTTATTCAAAGTCTGTAAGTTCAAGTATGTAAATGAGCAGTTATATTTTATTCATGCTACCAAAGGTACCGTATTTTATTGCTGTTGAATTAACAAGAGCGAGCCTTGGGAAAACATCTTGGATCACACTGCGTTCTGTGGTGGCCGAGTAACAAGATGTTTGGAAGCTAAAAGGCTTCTCTTTAATGCAACTGGAAACTATTGCTGAGACTGAATTTTGTCTATTGTTTCAAGGTTTAAAACTCTTTTGCCCTCATGTAACATGGGAGCCTTGATCTAATAACTGAGGTGGGATCCTACCGAGGGGCCTGTTAAACTTAATGTACCAGTCTACTCGTGTGCTACTGTTGCTGGTTAGTTGAGAGGGTTGGCTGTTCATATCTTGATTTTCTCAAATACATCTCACTGTAATAGTCTGGAAGTTTGTTGAGCACCTGTTGAGGATAAAGTGCTGGCAGAGTATACGATAGAAATGGCTATATAATGTTACCTAGGAGAGAGACTCTAGCAACACATTACACTGCTTTGAAATTGGCACAGTCCTATGCCATTCCAGCTTGCTTCCAAGAAAAAAATACCACAGGCTCCAGCTAGATAACGTGCCCAAATATGAAATCCATCACCTTAAACAATGAGAAGCTGACATAGCATTGTAATTGTACCAGGGTGGGCATTATGCCCAGCTGCAGATGTCTTTAGAGTTCATTGCTTTAGACAGAAATAAAATCCCAGTCTGCAATCTGCACGTGGCTATTGTAGAATTGGCATGAAGTCCCGAAGAAGATAGCTTACTATTAGGAAAACATTTGGGCCTCCTGTAGTGATACTGTTAAGTCACTGATGCGAAAACGTGTCATAGTGAAATCAGCTGATACAAACTATCTCTCTGGAGTACATGATGTTTATACGTTGCCTTTTAAAGATCTTGCTTGGTAAATGATTCCTCTTATTAGCAGCAGTGAGTTTTGACAAGTCTTGACCTTGAAATAATTGAAAAATATCTTCTAAGAGACTGTCATGTTGAAAACAAGAAAATCTCTGATCCTGCAAGACAGCATTTTTCATTTGCTGCCTTTAAGGTTTTTGTTTAGATCCATTAAATACCAGTATGTGAGTGTATTTCTTAATCCTGTCATTGCAAGGCTGATTTTAAAAGGCTTACTAGAGACTGTTGCGTTGGCTGCGGTGATAGAGTGGAAATGGTACGTGTTAATTTGCAGAAGTACAATAGCAGGAGGAGAAAAGTATTTACAGGTTTGGAACATGGGCTAGTACATTAATAGTATGAATGTTACAGATGCATACGTGTTGACCTTGCACTGCCAGAAACAGTAATAAATATAGTAATATAACATTACTCTCATACACCATAATCCTATTAAATAAACGTTTCAGAGCCAGCTTATTATGATTTGTGAATAGGGAACATTTCTTCTCTCTCCTAATGTAATAATTTGGGTATTAGAGGAAGTAGAATCAATCCACATTATGAAATAGAAAGTGGATTATATCCTTTTAATGTTACTTGGTTAAGATTTTACAGTAGATGGCTTCTTTAAGAACTGATAGTAAACAATCCTCATGTGTCAAGTATAATAACTCTAAACACTGAGTGATTAAAGTTTTAGTTTTTCATGTCTGTATTTTTATAGTCCATACAGCGATGATGTGATTCTGAGAGCTTAAATTCTCAAGAGAAACCAAAATGAGCGACTCCTGTTAGGAGGAAAAGAGTGAATTATTGCAAAGGTATTAGAGGTACTGAAAAGTTGGAGAATATTCACCCATACAGAAGGATTCTGATTTAAGTAGCATTTTTATTCATCTTCTCTTTCCTCTTTGAAACTTAGTTTGTGTGTGGTCTAAGAAAACAGTTTAAACTCCCTTAAGAGATTCCCTTTAGTCCTTAGAATGGAAGGAAGAGGGAGGAACAGCAAAATACTTCCACCCTTACTGTAATGAACGAGCATTTCTTCACCATGAGGGTGGTGAGACGCTGGACAGGTGGTGGAGGCCCCATCCTTGGAGATTTTTAAGACCAGGCTGGATGGGGCTCTGAGCAACCTGCTCTAGTGGGAGGTGTCCCTGCCTATGGCAGGGGGGTTGGAACTGGATGAGCTTTAAGGTCCCTTCCAACCCTGACAATTCTATGATTCTGTGATTTCACTCTAGGATTTTCTATCCTGTTCTGTCCATATGATGCAGAATTTCCTAGTGAGGCAAAGATGCTTTCATAGTCAAAACTGAATTTTTCATCTCTCTTAAGATGTGTGAAAAACTCAGTGATCAAGATTTTACAGAACATGCTGGGCAAATGCCTTGGGTACCACTGATAATTTCGGTACATCTCGATTTTCCTTATGATAGGTTCACTGTCTAGGAGAACTTCAAGGCAGCGTTGAACAAAATCTTAGAATTGTTTATGCAATTTAGAAGATTTCACAAGGTAATTTCATTGATCTCCCGCTGGTCCTGCTGTGAAAAATCTGTATTAACCAGAGACTTTGAATACATGGAGGTTTCCAATAGCTCCACGCTAGCAAGCACCTGCAATTTTACTAGTGCTAGCAAATTGTTTTCCATATTCAATCTGCTTCTTCAAGCAGAAGCAATAACCTGATTTCAGATAGCTTCACCACTGTAAGCTGCTCCTCCCCAAGTATTTACCTACATTGCATACACTTGCATACTTCAACAGGACAACTTTGGGATGAATGCTTCCTGATAAAGCTTATGAAGAAATAAATGATTTAATAGTCAGAATATCTATAGCAAAACCCTTCAGAGGAATTAAGTTTTTGCTATGCTTGACAGTCTGACAAATGAGGCAGCTACTTACTATGAATTTATCGTGACAATATTTCTTGGTTTTATCCAAGGTGTATACTTTCACCTTACTTTTTTTGTATGTTGGATGGTGAAAGTTACTTTACTGCACCCTTGAACATTAAGTCAGTATTAGGACAGTGTGCCAGTGATAGTAATGGTGCTACAAACAGCAACTGACTCTTACTTAGGCACTTTTTTCCATAGATCTCAAGTGCTCTACAGAGGAAATTGCAATAGCCCGTGTGCAGAACATATAATATTTGTAATGTGGTGCTCAAAAGCTTGTGGCTTGGGAGGAGGAGGTGCTTACACTTGGTGAATATCACGGGAAAAAAAGCCTTTTTTCAATAGAGTGGAAGGGAGTAGATGTTACCCGAGAGCTCCTGTACTCATTACCTTATCAGTATTTCAAAACTGAGGGAGCTGTGGCTCAATGGAGAACATCTTGTCTGAAGGTTATTTTAGATGGGCTTTAGGCAAGGCTAAGGAGAGTATCAGGTTTATAAAGCAAAAAGAATTCTCTGAATCAGAAGTCTCTGAACCAACTGGCAGCACCTTTGGTTTCTGCCTTTTATCTTTGTTGGATTTTAGTTTTAGAGGAAAGGTTACTTAGAGCTTGTTAGGCCTTAGAAGAGGGAAAACAGTAGTGTCTTTTTGAAAGCTTGAATAACCAGAATCGGAGTCTGATCGCAGGGTGGTAGCTGCGTTCACTGATTGTTCCCTAAGTGAAGGAACAATCTTCTTTGACTATTGCGATAAAGAGAAGAGGGAAATCTGCTGAATGGATTAGCAGTAATGATGTTAAAGACCATGAAGAAAAAGCAGCTGAAATATGGATATTTTCTGGCAGTCATGATATCTCTGCAGGCAATCAACACCAAATGGCAGAAAGCTTCTCTTCCTCCTCCCTCTCCCCATCAAACATATTTTTTCTTTTCTTAATAGGTACTAGCTACATTAGTCAGTATCTGGCTGTTAAAGGACTCTTTTCATGGTGAATTGAGCAAGAGTTTCAAGAGCATAAAAGTGAATGGGCTGCCCCATTGAACTTCTATTGAGCCTCTAAGTAACCCTGTTGCAGATTTTTGTCTTCCCATCTACCCTCATTCAAAAACGAATGTCCTAGTCCTGCTTTTAACACTTGATTTTGACATACCTTTACATTCTTCAGGTGTTCCTCTTATGCATCCACTTCCACTGTAAAGCAGTTTTAGCTGCATGTGTCTTGACATTTCAGCAGTATCTGTGTGGATGTTCTTCTGCATGAGAACTAACAGTCTTTCAAAAAGAGGGGTGGATAGTTAAAGGTCTGTCTGTATTTAGTATATGAATGTTGCCCTAATTTTAAATTGTTCATGCATTCGTTGTCTTTCAGTTTTCTCATGACATGATCTGAATCTGTCTTGTAATTCATTTAAACTTGTCTGGGCCATTTGTCTCTGGCAGAGAATAGAAAACTCGTATTCACTGATAATGAAATTAGTGAGCTTTTCCCCGGTCACTTGTGTTAACTTGGGCCACATGGATTGTTTGCTCTCACCAACAGGTAGTGTAAGTACATATGTGAAGAGTTGCAAAAAACAATCAAAATCCCTTTCTTCTCTGAAATGCTTCCTGTTTTACAGTGAAGTCACTGAACTTTGTAATAGGATGGTTAACATTTGCTCTGTGCTTTGTTATTTGTGCGTGACTTGTCTGAAGACGTAGTAAGACTTTGAGATTTGGTATTGTGTGGCCCTTAGAAAGGGGCTGCCTCTCCTCAATCTGCCAAAGCTTGCTTCCTTCTCTGTCCATGCTGGTATGTATGCATGTGTGTGCACTCTACCCCTCTTAGTTTACAGCTGTATTTCAAAGGCCACAGTGGAGAGGTGGGTTTGCAGCGTCTTTGCAGTTTGGATAGGCTTTTGCTGATTGCATTCACTATCCCTTTAATTAGGGTTGATATTGTAGTCTTGATTCAGAAGTGATGTTTGGGCTTTGATGTTCAGCAGATGATCATGACCCTGTATTAACATCTGAGGAATATTGCCAGACCCTAGCATGCTTGTTCATGACTGACATTGAGGAGTCAGTCTAAGCCTTCATCCAAGAGAGATTATTCCAGTACCCTGCTGTCTGGCTTGCCAAGTAGGTTTATATGCAAACTATAACTCTTTCCAAATGTTGTTGCCAAGTTAGTATTTTGTTCAGGAACATATGAGTTCATAGCACCGATTTTGGGATCTCAGTAAAGCTGTAGACCTCTTTTTTTTTTTTTTTTTTTTTTTTTTTTGGTGCCTAAGGGGTCTGCAGCCGTGTTGTTTTTCCAACAAGAACGGCTTGGTGGTTTTTAGCCGGGCTTTTGCCCT
>JANIJG010017311.1:11214-26392 GCA_024611175.1 Megaceryle torquata
TGTTGTGGCCAGTTTGCTTTTTTGTCCTGAAACATATGATTCTGAGGTCCCGTTTGGGGGTTTCCAGTAAAGCGTAGGTCTTTTTTTTTTTTTTTTTTTTTTTTTTTTTTTTTTTTTTTTTTGGTTGCCTAAGAGCTCTGCACACGTGTTGTTTTCACAAGAAGAACGGCTGGATGCTTTTCAGCAGGTCTGTGGCCCTTGCTGGGACAGTGTTGTAACTGTAAGGGGGAGGAGGGTGTAAGCCTCTAGTAAAATGTGACACTTAGTCATAGCAAAGTGCTAATGTTTAACTTCTGTAAATTCTCCTTTCAGGATATTTAAGTACAGCACCATATAAATTTATTAACTCCGGGCAGCAGTTTAGGTAAAATACAGAGCCTGGTGCTTTTCAACATCCCATTCTTTTAAGGCAGTGTTAAGTCATACTGTCCAGTCTCACTAAGAAAGATCTTTGTTAAAAGTGGTTTATTCCACTTGTGACACCTTGACTATTTCACATCTGGGCAGGTTAAGAATGTAACTCTTGCTCAAAGATCTGTACAAGGAGTAGACTTCCGTTACGGTTCAGCTCACTGAAGGGTATTTGTGATGCTCAGAGACAGAATTTCAATGGCTCTTCACACAGAACATACCAGGCTCCTTGCAGCTTGATCTGCAGGCTAAAAAGCCAAGAGCTCGCTGTTTCCAAGCTTGTTCTCCGTTATTACCATTTCACGCCAAATAGTTTTGCTGCTTACTGTTTGTGGAAAGCTGCAGTTGTGTTTTGCAGATGGAAGGACAAAGTTTCCCTGTTGACAGAGAGTTGTGCTGCTTTTGTAACATCCCCACCTCCCCGCTCGTGCATGGACGCAACTAGAAAAATGTGCTGCTCTCTATGATTTTGAGTAATTTGATTGAATTAAGGACCGGGTTAATTAGTTTTGACATTGTGCTTGTAAAAAAACCCCATTGTTGATGTCTTTTCTTTTACTCTCTGAGTAATGTTTACTGCTAACCTTGAAATATAAACAATACCAGATTATCAGTAACTGACAGGTAATTTTGCTGTCGAAGGATTTTTAGCTCTGATTTATATAGTACCATGTGTAAACTATTTTATGTTAGAGGACAGATAGCTTTGTAGTCTATTACAAAGATTATCCATTACTTAGTTTTCTACTTGAGACTGATCCAAATCTCAAGATGTTTTATTTTGTTAAATTCAGCACTTGCCCAGGTGAAAGCCCCATAGCTTCAGGGGAAGATTTGCCTCAAAGTCCATAAGGCTCTGTGGAGCTGCCTTCAAGTAGAAAGCTCTTTTGTGTGTGTACTTGACTGTCAGTGTATATTTGTGTGTCTGGCAGTCTAAAATGATAAATCAACTCCATGTGCTTTGCTCGAGATAGAATTTTTTTACTTATTTGTACTACTAAACCATTTTCTTTGTATGGGCAAAGGATGAGCTTTATAAATTAATGTGAACAGTCATTAGATTTTTGGAGCCTCTATTATGTCACGAGAAAGACCGTGATAAAAGAAAAGGGCACAGGTTCCACCTGTGAAGAGGCAATAATAGAGTGGATTAAGTTCTCCAAGTTCAACATGGGGTTACAGTTGGCTGACAAAGTTACAGCGTTGGATGGTGTCCAAGCTACTGAAGATACAGCTGGTCACAGAGGAGCAGCTGAGAGCATCCATTCTCTTGTGCTGCTCTCTGCAAGCTCTCTATATGTGGGATATGTATTTAAGCTTTATATTTATATTAGACTATTTTGACACTTAATAAATAACTGGAAGCATACAGTGAAATAAGTCACTATAGGGGTATAATGAACTTGAATCTTACTCTGAGCCTGGCCTAATACAACTTTCCTTGATTGTCCTATTAAATGATGAAAGAGACTTGTATAGCAAGAACAAGCCAAATCCTGGTTGTTTTGGCATCTGCTTTTTTACTGTCACTATCCAGTGCACTCATATCTCAACCTGAAGTAACGTCCAGTGGATCAAAGACACACCGCTGTATTTCATGAGCGTAGTCTCACAGGAGTGTTTGAAGTATGGGAGACTGTACTTTCTTTGAAGACCTTTTTTCAGCCAAGTATGCTGTTTGAAATAATCAAGACTAAGGAGCAGGATGTAGCCCAGGATAATAAAAGTATTTTACTGGAATCTGTCAGGTTGAGTATACGTCTCCTTAGGAACCAGAACCAGTATCGCTGCAAAAGTTTATAGGGCAGCTGTAAGATGTAAACCAAAGTGAACGAGTTTACAGCCTTTTTAATTATTTTTGCTCTTTTGCAGTTGTGTACCTCCTCTATTAATTCAGACAAAATTATTTTGAAGCATTCCTGTTCAGTTAATTGCTTCCCCTTTCTTTAGGTGAATGGTTCATCAGTAGTGGGGATGCTCTTAGGGATTATCCCGAAGAAACTGGCATTTTGCAGGTTGGGAGCAGAGCAGTTTTAGCACTCTTTTTATTTATTTACTTTTGCTTGTAAGAAATACCTGTGCTGCTTTGGTGCTGTTATGCAATAGAGACTTATTGAACCTTTTAAAGCCACTTATTATTTTTTGTAATTAGAACTAACTTGTGCAGCTGTCACTAAGCTCCTCGTCAAATGATATATTTATTATGGTAGAAATGAGAGGAGACACGTGAGGAAGACTTTGAAAGGAATATGCTCTGCTCAGGGTAGGGTTTTATGTTTAAATAGGTGATCAGCACGTGTGGGTTAGAACCAAGATGATTGCAGCACCAGTGTCTGACTAGTTATGTGCTGCCTTTAATCCTGTGGTATTGTATTTCATTGTCTCCCGGTACACTACTGTCACAACTGAAATAAAAACCCTCTAAATTCAATGAACACTTTAATCTGTCATCATAATCACGAAAGTCTTGTCAATCATGGCTTAAAAGTTAAGCATGCGGATCAAATCTGTAGTAAGAGGAGACACCTGGACTCCAGAGTGTAAGTGGAGATAGTCTAGGATATTAAGTAGTTATTTCTTTTGTGTTGTACAGTTTTAGCTGAATATGATGTTGCTATTGTCCCACATCTTTTACAATCTAGAAGGGTTATTCAGTGACTTGGCAGGAGAAAATTGTTAGAATAAAATGAAAGTGATATGACAAATTGCACGATGGAAATTTGCCTTGTTTTTTATCAATACTTTGGATTTCAGGCTTGCTCTTGAGCTGAGAAGAAAAACCAGAAAGTGTGGAAGAGTTGAGTAGCTTATAACTAGGTTAAGGTTTACAAAGGGCATTAAAACTGAGACTGTAGTCACTTAAAAGTGTATTCGGTTCAGCTACAGCTTGTAAACAGATAGATTTGGTAAGCCATTTGCTTTTAGAGGTTCATTTCAAATGTAGATTAAAAAATGTCTTGCTCTTTGGTCACACAGCAGCTATCTCAGTAATCACATCCATAGTACAAAAAAAGATAAAATTGATACCTTCTCTATAAAATCTAAGGCAATATTGCTAGGATTGCCAGATGTAAAAAGCTGGATTAAACCTATTTCAAAAAGTAGTACATTTTTCAACAAATGGCCAGTTCTGTAGCTGCTGTAACAGAACAGTGTAAAACTTGAAATTCTCTTTATCTTCAGTGTGCTTTGTGGTGTTTAAAGTCAAAAATCTATTTGAAAGCACTTTGAGATTTTCAAAACCACTTGCATTTATCTAAATAGATACTCTTGAAAATTGTAGACAAACTCCCAACCTTTGATAAGCATTCAGAATAATCTGAATTATTGACCCTTAGGTAATTTTAGTTTCACTGCTGGCAGTGCATTAACTGCAATAAGGGTCGTGAGTGGCTGACGTCGTTATCAGCTTCGCCCCTCCCTTGCCATTGTGAGACTCAGTTTTCAGTGGCCTGTGTTTTTGCCAAAAATTAACCTCAGTCTGTCGGTGTTGCTTTTTAAACAGGGCCAGATGTTTAAGAATGAAAGTTAAAGGAATTGCAGTTTGGCTTTACCTGTTCTTTGTTAATAAAATTCCACGTAGCCGTAACTTGGAGTGAAAGACTGAGACGTAACCTTGGCTGGTATTTTCATTAGGTTGCTGTGACCCTTGGCTATTGGCACTTGGAGGGAAAAGATGACATTCTAATTTCACAGAGTTCAAAACCTTGGGAAAAAAGCATCATTTTCATATGCTTAACACAGCCGGTGTTTGTACTGAGGTGAGCTCTCCCAGCCCTCCGAAGCAAAACCAGCCGCCTGTGTTACATCTCCCAGCAGCTCCGAGCGTGTGTCTGATGGGCACTTGGGTGCTGGAACAGGGCTTTTCTCCAGCCATTGCACCTAGTTGGTGTTGTACTGGGCCTGGCAGTGGAGAGCTGTATGGCCAGCAAGGAGAAAGGATGCATTTTAGAAAGAAAAATGGGGGAAAAAAAAAAAATCAGATTGATGAAAGGGAAAAGAGCATGAGGAACTTGGTGGGAAGTTACATCAGAAGGAATAAATTGATGTACGGCTTGAGAGGAAACAGAAAAGACCATTTTGATTCTAACATGTTTCAGGTTTCAGCCCTGGTGTGGCCCATGCGTCTAAGTCTGTGCTCATCCCACTGTGACATGGGAGAGATGTCCTCTGTTCCTCAGGGGAGAAGAGTTGACCAGCTTTGGTTGCCTGAGGAAGCTTTCAGGACATGGGTTTCCTCGACTCATAGTGAACCCTCAGAGAAATAATGACCAAAGTTTCCCAGGACCAAAGTTTCCCACGCACATGTGAGACCTTGTGCTTAAGTGAAGAATCACTGAGAGTGTAACACAGCTCATGTAACATGAAAGCCGTAGCCAGGATGGGTGTCTGCGTAGTGCTTACTGCATGGAAGGGTACCTGCCGTTCACTGAGCTGGGGAAGCGTGTTGCCTGACATGGAGAAGCCTCTGTTTCTGAACAGCACTGCTGGAAATGCTGCAGTCCTGCTCTGTCCTGCCCTCGAGCCTATGTTACTGTGTAGGCACTAGAGAAAGTTTGGCTCGTTCTCAGGAATCGTGCCAGACTCTCTACTTGAGGGTTGGTATGTCCAAGGCACTGCATTTGAGAACGATGATGTTGTGCTTTCCACTGCTATGTTGTCATTATTTGTCATTTTCCTGATGGCAGAACTTTGGCGGGGAGATATAATGTGACTTCTTAAAATTGGATGCAGGATGAGGTTTAAGGGACTTTCAATTCTGAAATTTTTGGTTTTATAGAGCTATAGTGGTGTGTAGTTAGTTAACCATCCAGTATGGCTGCATACCTGTCTAAATCTGTTCCTAAAGGTAATTTAAATTCTTCTGAGGCTGAAGCATAATATAATTCTGATACCTTATGTCTTATTTCATCTATGTTAGTATCTGAGAAAGTTAGATGAAGCTTAAATAGCTTTTCCTCAATGTGCTTTTTGCACCGTAGGACCAACTATTGATATGGCATGATAATAATACAATGGAATGGCAAGCTGAAATGATGAGAAGACTTTCATGCCTTGCTAGTATAGAATGGCTATCCCTACTTACTTCAGCTGTCCCTCAGCAATATTTGCAAGCCAGGTGATAGCAGCTATTTCTGTGTTTGCAAAGATGACCATGTGTGCTTGGAGTGTTATATGCTCTTTAAAATAGTTTAGCAGCCTCACCACTAAAACTTATTCTGTTAAAACCAGCAAACTCTTCCAGCCCAGGCCACTGGGATCTATTTCAGACTGCTTTAACAAGATAGATCATAATTCTAGCTGGACACAAAAGCTGTGATATGAAGTGAATCATTTCATTGGTTGCCTTATAAATGTGAATCTTCACCTCTGACAATATTTTAAATATCATAAGTTACACATATTCTGCCACAGCCCTTTGGTGATGCAGTAACCTGTGAAGAAGGCAAAGTTCACAAACCTATTTGTTCTGCTTTAAGTCATGTAAAGTGAAGCCACATCAAGAGCAGTGTTTGCTATCCCAGTCCTCCTCCTACTGAACAGAAAAGAAAGAAGATGTCAGTATGACACTTGGAAGTGTCATGCATCGCAAGACTCCTGTGATTCGGGAAAGGTTTCTGATATATGCGTGACCAGGTCAGTGAAGACACTCCTAAAACGAGAGCTGTGACAAAGAAGAGCTGTAGCCAAGGTGTTAGCATGTCGAAGGATGAAGGATATTGCTGTAGGTGTGCTGGGTAAGCGAGTGGTGCCATTGCTGCTGGAACACTGGTCACTTGTATAGAACATTGAATAAACACTGGCGAAATCAACTCAAGAGTGAAAGATGCCGTGTGGTGGGAGGTGGATTTCTAGGCAGAGCAACTTGTTTTATGTAGTCTTTAATGAGCCCAGTCTTCTGACTGGGCTGGGAGCTGGTATCCCACAGGACAACTAAAAAGGGGAATATTCCTTAAGCACTTAAGCATAACAGAGGGTGTCCAGTGGTTACCCCTAGCCAAGAATTGAATTTTATGTACGTTTTTCTTGTCAAGACTTTCTTCTACTTTAGAGTTCAAGACATTAAGTCTTGCTTAAAGTATTTTGCCTTGGATTTAATCTTGAGCCAGTGTATTGTTAGAAGGAAAGATGAAGCAGAGTGAAATTTGCAGGTTTAAAGTCAATAGAGAAATTATGAAAATAAGGTTTGAGTACAGCCTGCGTTTGGAAGGGAGACCTGCTTTTGGGAAAATGCTTGAGAACCTAGGGATGGAGAGATCCTTCTTGCCAGGATCTGCAGGAAAGGCTGTGTCAGGCTGCTCATCATCTTCAGATTCTGACTCGTGGTATGGAGCAGTTGTGCTGGACATGCATTAGTGCTCTTCCTGCGGGAGTCATGCTGGAGTCAGAGCTCAGGACTGTGGTCAAAACATGAGATGTTTCAGCCGTATGCTAAAAGACTCACTGCAGAATCAGAGAAAGCTTAGGGAAATGTCATAATTATTATGATTTATGATCTAGAGAAAATGCAGAGAGGCGAATGAGAACATCTTAAAAACGCAGGTGCTGTTGAGCCCAGTGGTACAAAGAAGCTGGGTAAGGAATGTAAGTTTCTCAGTCTCCTAACAATGTAGAAGGAAACATCTGTGATTTTACAAGATGGTAAACTTACCATTGACAAAAAGAAACAAATGCTTCTTGAAGTATGTTTTACAGGGTGAGGGTTATTGTCACACATGGTTTCTTACGCCAAAAATTTTACAAGGGTAAGGGAAAAAAGGAGTAGACATTGATGTGGCTATAGAATTAATTCAGAATGGTAATACTGAATGATGTTAGAATTTCTGGAAGGGATGTTACTTTTCATGCTTCAAGCATGTTTAACTACCAGAGAAGAAAAAAAGAGAGAAAATGTGCATATGTATACTTGCAGTTCTGGCTATCTCACAAGTGGTGAGCATGGGATTCTTTGAGGTCCCTCAGTAGTGTCTGGTGCTAGTAAAATGATGCTAGACTCCCGTGCCTCTAATCAGGTGGCATGTAGCATGCACAGAAGTGGTACAAATAATCTGATTTAGGGAGGTCAGATTGCCTTGCTGTAGATCAGATAGACTGATTTTGGCATTTCCTCAGCCAAGTTGCATAATAGCCTCTGACATGTATCCAAGCCCTGCAATGCAATGATGTTTCATGGTGAGCCAAAGAGATGATGTACTGTGTGTGAAACAATGAATGTTATTTATCCAGCTGAGGCTTGAAATGAGGTAGATCATTTTACGAGGTAGGAAATTCAGGCAGGCTGTCCCAGACAGACCGAGGGACAACGCAGAAGACTGACACAGCAGGCGGGTTGATTATGCAGAGTGGGAGGAAAGAAGAGTCCAAGTGTTACATGAGCTAAAGAAGTTGAGAAAAGAGGGAAGAGTAAAAAGGCTGCTGAAGTAGGCTGGAATTGATCCATGCACTGTTTGTAAGAACGTGCTCAGCTTGAGAGATAGAAATCTTCCTATTCTTCCCTACTCGGGATGGAATTGATGGCCGTGCTATGGGAAAGGACCGTGGATGTGTCTGTTGAATCTCACATGCCCAGAGACCCGTCAGAGCTCAGCCCATTGGGATGTTTCAGTTGGCTGTTGCTGGAGTTGGTGACCATGCCAGCAGGAGGAGGCTAGCAGGATGGGACAGTTAATCATGCACCATTAACTGCAGTCACCGTGCTGCTCGTGGCACACAGATTTGACAGGAAAAGATGTTAGGTTCAACATCCTCTGCTCTGCTGCCTACCTTCATCGCTGGCCTGTGTCCTCACTTGGTGCTCCTAGAGCTGTAAACCAGCAAGGTGGCAGTTTGCTGGGGAAGCAATCATCTCCCTGTGAGCAGTGAGGCCTGGCTCTCTTCAGTGTGGTACTGCAAATCCATGCTGAGCTTGTTTGACAGGGAGAAGTGTGGATTGGGATTAAATGATGGCAACTGGGTTACGCTCTGGAAATGGAAAAGAGCGTCGAATCCATTGATAAATTGGGATGATGGAGCTTGAAATGCAACCTAGAGCAGTGTTTTTGCCAGTGTTACAGCCAGATCAGAAAGGATACTTTGGGTGGCTTGGTTGGTTTGGTTCAGCTGACTTGTAGATGTTGTAATCCCATGATTACAGCAAGGTTGGCAGTTTTATCTTTGAGGTTACTGATATAATTCTACTAACAGCAGAGTTGCTCAGGATTTACTCTGAGAACGTAATTGGGCCAGTTCATCTTTTTTCTGACTTGACAAGCAAAATCTTACATTGTTGTAAACTACGTGGGAAATGGATGCCCTTCAAAATTGCCAAGAAAATACTATTCTTTTCACGTGCACATGGAATACTCATTACCTTTAACAGTAGCTGCATGTGTGTGTCAAGCAACATGTGAGCAAAGTCTTGGAACACAGAAGAGGATTCTGAACTCTTCTGTTATTCTTAGGTTGGCTCACCAGTGTGGGAGCTCTTACTTGAAGGGATAGTGAGTACCTGTTGGAGTTTGGTGTCACCCAAGAAGGGTAAATCCTTTTCCTTTGACTTGATAATGTCACTGTACTTCTTTCCAAACTTAGGACAAACCTGACTTCCTGGATCAGCTGACGTGACCAAATGGCAAAAGCATTTTGACATGCCTGGCAGGTGCTGGTAGAGTGACTCTAGGTCTTATCCACCAAATAGGGTGTGGTTGGTTTTATTTTGTTTTGTTTCCTTTTGTTTTTCCAGCCTGCTACATGGAAAAGTAGAGCTGGTTTGCTGTAAATATACCAGTAAATGAGAGAATACAGGTGGTGCCAAGGCAACGGTGCTCGTACCACCCTTAGTTCTGAAGATGAGTATATGGATCTTTTTGAAAGACCTGACGGTTGAGACCTAATTAGACCACTTAATTATTAAATCTATCTCCTTAAGAGAACAGGATTTGTCTGTAGAAGATTAAGAGAAAGTTACAGAGCCAAAGGTTGATGTAGGTGAGCTGCATGTTGCCTACCCCTCTGTTTTCAAGGTTCTTAGCTGGTGTGAAGCAATGTAACTGATTCCTACCAATCAAAAACCTGAGCTCAGTTTTTCTGGTGCTTGATAAATGTGCATTATTACAACGTAAAGAATTTCTTCTTTTGTTGTCAAAGTTGGGCTGAATACTTCTGAAGCTGTCTTGGAAAACCTGTTAATAGTTACATTCTTGTTCTACACTGGTATTGCAGTGGTAGCTTTTTCAACAGCTACTTCTACTGAAGATTAGGATGAATTAGGGGGGGTTAATTAGAGGACTTTGGGGGAGAGGGAAGAAATTGTTTGTTACAGCCTTATAATTGACTTGTTACTTTTTATTGCTTAGATTTCAGTTAAAATATCAAGTGTCAGTCTAAAACTGCTATATGGCTGAAGTTGGTTGTGTTTGAGGGTGCAAGGATTTTTTTTTCTTTTTGTGTTTTTTTGTTTGTTTGTTTGCCAGTTTCTTATGGTGGGTAAGAAAAGCACAACTTTTTGACCAGATGACATTTAGTGCTTGGGAAGGTAAATTCAAAGAAATAATTGACTTAGTTTTCAGAAATATATCTCCCTCAATTTATTTAATTTTCCACATTCCCTTTCTAGATGTGGCATAGCAGTGGCTTTAACTATTTTGACATTTAAATGAAAAAAAACCCAAACCCTTTCTAAACTTTCTGCTCATAATAATGAGATTCATAAATGCTTTTGGAGAATACAGTGACTTCAAATATTTTGAAGCTAAACTAAGTTAAAAGTGAAAACCAGCTGATGATCTGACATTTTACTCTTACTCCCTACCTACAGGTAAATGTAGTAAGCTTAGGAAAATCATGTATTGGCAAAATTGGCTACTAAAAACTATCTTTATCTTATTGCTCAGTGTCATTAATCTTTATTAACCCAGCTCACTCCGCTGAGAATAAACATTTTATTTCTAAGTTTTATATTTTTTAATATAAAAAGATGGGATTAAATTCAACAGGGATGTTTCTGAGGCTATTCTAGAGAGGTTTTTACCTTGAGTGAGAACGTTCAGAATAGCTGTGTCATATGTTGTGTTTCTTGTGCGAGCTGTAAAAATCTGTGGACTTGTTGTAAGCTGACAATGTGTGTAGTGTAACTTCATTCACCGCTCCTTCTGCTGCAGTGAGTCTCCACCAAACCCTCCAATTAGCGCAGACTTCTAAAACTACAGACAGATGGAAAATTAATATTTATAGCAAAATGCCCAGGGTTTTGATAATTGAAAGTTCTTGGAGCAACAGATGATGTTAGCAGTTGAGATCAAGAGAAAGCCGCCTGTTCAGGAAAATATGAAAGCTTGTGTTCTTGCTGAAGTACTAGGTCATCTAGTGATGACCTTAAATGTCAGCAGTAGTGTTTCTGTGAACTGGAACCATCTGGGATTAACTGTTCAAAATGAATTGGTCTGTAGTGGCAAATAAATAAATAAATAGATAGATAGATGAACGGAGATAAATTATTTCCTCGAATTGTCCCCAAAATCCAGTAGAAGATTGCAAGATTCACTTTTCATCTCACAATTTCTAAGAGGTTTGCAAATGCCACCACCCCTGACAGTCACCTGAGTAGTGCAGAAATCAAAGAGCTTATAATGAGAGGGAGAAGGGATTCACATCCCTTGATGGTCCTTAAATATCACTGGCCTGATGAGCCAGAGGTCAGGGGTGGTGGTAGAATTTCTTTATTACTGGAGTAAGTCCTGAGAAAATTTTATAACTCTGTGGTGTGGTTACTTCAGAAATACAATAATAAACATTCTTCTGGTGATTGACACTTGTATCTAATTCTAGTAATGTCAAAGTAAAAGCTTAGAAGGTATCAGGGCTTGATGTAAGTGGAAAGAACTGAACCGGAGCTGCTGCTTTGCTATCACGGTGCACAGCTATTAAACTGGGAATTTGATTCTTATGGAAATATAGTTCACTGGACAAATTTAATTCCTTCTTAAAATTCATAGCTGGAAGTTACCATCAGAGTTTTGGTTTGATTTTTTTCCAGAGTGGCTTAATGCCCTTTGCTGATCTGTAGCTGAAGTTCTTTTAGTTACAAAGTTTTTCTTTTAGTTTCACACCGAGGGCTCCTGCAGGGGTAGGTGTGTGCACAGGGACTCTAATATTTGATTTTTTTCTTTAGAGGTGGCAGCAGACACTAATTTTAGTATGTAAAGATTTGTGGAGATAGGACAACAAGCAGCAAAGGATTCCTTAGCAAAAACCATACAGACAGTAAGCTGTTGTGATGTGGCTAAAGGATACATAATGGAAGCAAAGCACCTTAGTGTCTAACACCACACAGACTGCTGTTAGTGTTTGGGGAATGGGGAGAGTTTGGGGAATTTGGAGAATGGAGAATGAAGAAACTGATGGTTTCTTCATCTTTTGGATGCTTTCAGATAGAGGATTTGCTCTTAAAAATAGATACTACTCTTTTGACTTAGACAGGAATAACTGAACGAAATTTAATGTCTTGTGGTAAGTTTGGTTTAGGAAGATTGAAAAAATGGTGCAGCAATTCTGAGGAATACAAAAATTTTGAGAGAAGCAAAGGAACAATTTCATCTCTGGGGTTCATGGTGGAATTGATGGGCTGCAGTGCAGAAAGCTGGACAGAAAGAAAAATGTTCCACTTGTCAGAGCAGGGAAATACTGGGAAAATAAAGGTTGTGGAAGTTTCAGTAATAATTTAGATGTGGTTAACTTCTTCCTTGAGAGAGAGGGATGAAGTGGATGACCTCTAAAGTTTCTCCCTGCCTTTTTTTTCTGAGAGCCTATAGTAGTTAATGTAGCTGTCAATGTTATCTTCAACTTCCTAAATCTTATTCTGGTTATCTTTTACCCCTGCTCAGCCAGAGTCTCTGGATTTCATGTAATGCATCTTTTTAATGCCTTTACATCCAAACACAAATTATATTCTACTTATAATTTCAAGAAAGTTACAACCCACCATCTTCTTTTTAGGTCCTCCAGGGAAAAGAGGTAAGCGGGGCAGAAGAGGAGAGACTGGTAAGTACTCAGTTTCTTGATATCCCATGTTATTTATGTCTGTGTTTTTGTGAAGATGCATACCCAGCATGCCTTCCTTTTTGCTTTTATTGCTTGTGTGATCTGAAAAAGAGTTTGAAAATTCTATGTTAAAAATTTTGGACCCTTGGCATATACCTGGTGGCCTTCCAGATAGTTTTCTACTCTTGAGCATCATTAATTTGTAGGCACGCTTCAGAATGCTTGACATGGCAGTATTGGTCACACATCAGTAATTGTCAAACTGTTTTGGTGCCTTCTCATACTCGTGCAAAGTCAGAATAACTCCACGGAAGTCAGTAGCAGGAGTACTCTGTCAATGTTGCATCAGGCTCCCTTGGTTTGAGGAGAAAGAACAATTTTATAAGGAAATAAAGAAGGAAATAACATTCCTTATGTTAAGAATGTCAGTACTCAGGGAAGTAATGTGATAAGTAGATTACTCTCTGTAAGAAATTGTTGTTTACTAGGAATGAGTAGCAGTTAAGTTCTTAGGAAATGTGAAGAACATTTGTTGGTTTGTTACCGTGTACCAGGGAGGTGGTTGTTGAGAGAATCCCACTGTTAGTATGGAGCTTGAAATTTCTTTTGAGACAGTGTTGTGAGATGCAGAGCACGTCTTCCTGCTGACATTCACAGGAATTGGAACTGTTGATTACTTTGCAGGATTGAGGTTTTCATAAAGGTGAACTTTCTGGAGGCGATGCAGGAGAAAATGAGCATTTCTATTCCCTTCGGCTGTCTCATCTAATCTACCAGTTAGGAAAATCTTCCAATCAACTTGATCTCTGTAAATCTTCTGTAGCTTTTCTTATCTCTGTAAATGGTAATTTATCTGGCTCGACAAAATTATTTCCGTATTTTCCTGCATCACAAAACTGAAGCCAAGCTCTGCCAAAAAATACAAATCACCTTGGTGTTTCTGCTCAGTGTTGGCTTAGTATTTACTTCAGAGAAAAATGCTGTGGTACAGAAGGAAATTCTATGGTTGGAGATTTTCTTCCAAATGATTCTGGCAATTACTTTGCAAGATGCTTGACGATTCATTTTACATCTCAAATAAACACATTTTAAACTATTAATAAAGAAACTCAATCTCTCATTTAAAAACAGACCTGCGCCTTAAAGTGCCATTTAAGAATGTGTACCAGGATAAAGAAATTACCTTAGTTACTGGACAGTAAAATAGCATTGTTAAAACCAAAAGGTTGTCAATATTAAAAGCAATCTCTGCGTACAGCTGCTGCTGTTTTATACTCCTTTTGCACTTCACTTTATTCAGAAATTAGAGCGAGGCATAAAAGCTTAATGAAATGCCATTGATTTGGGAGCTGCAGCTGCTCAACTTAATAAGACTGAAATAGTAGATTTGATTTGTGGTCCTTTGATAATATTTCCAAGAACTGCTACACAAAAGTCTTTGAGTCTAAATAATTGAAAAAATGTGCAAGTATCACTTCACCAAGTGTGACATTTTAATGGGGAGCATTTTATATGTGTGCCTTGAGAAAGGAAGGTGGTGAAAAGAAAGTTCAGCACTGTCAGGTGGCCCCTGAAACCTCCCCTCATAGGCAAAGTTGGAAGGCTGGAGGATGCTGGTACACGTACGTCTTGAGAAGATGCCAAGGTTAAATGCCAAGGGTACTTTGTGCAATTTTGCAGCCACGTTGTGATCAAATGCCAACTGCGTGGGCAACCGAAACTGGTGGTGTGGCTGTGTAGGCTTTATGTGGGTCTGACAAAATTAATTGTAGTTCATGGTTGGTCTTATTGGACCTGCATGAAATTGCATGGAAATGGTTGGAAAAGCAAGTTGCCTAAGTTTGCATGGTTGTAACTGAAGAACTGTAAGGTAAGAGCATGCGCATGGGCGTTAGTTGTACTACATGTTGCAAAGCACAGCCAAAGCTAAAAAGTACTTGATTGGGAAAATGTGTACAGTGTGTGTGAGCAGTGCTGCTCACAATCCCGAGGCCTTGTACTTGGCTTTGTACATGTGTGTCTTTCTTGAATAATTTCATAAGCTTACATGCTCTTTTTTTTTTTTCTCTTTTTTTTTTCCCCCCTCTCTTTCCCTCTCCCCTGCCCCACAGGACCTCCTGTAAGTACAGTGATACATTGTTGGTTCTTCCAGAATCAGGGAGAAATCTGTTAGATCCTGTTAAGTTATCACAGTGATAAAATTGTCATGTATCATCAAGAGAGAATTTTGATATTTATACGGTGTAAGCACTCACTAATTATCTTGGAGCTGAATAATTTACTCAGAAAGTTCCTTAAGAAAAAAAAATGTCTCTAAACCAAGCTTTATATTCAGCACTCCATATAGCAGTGTGGATCACAGTTCCATGTAAGTATATAATGTTCATTTTGCTTATGACTTGATAAGAGATATTTTACTGCACTGTCAAAATGTATGAAGATGCTATCTTAAATCCAGACTTGGTCACTCTGCCTTTTGCTGGGTAGTAACTTCCTCTGAACTTACCACAAAGTCTACTTGTGGGTACAGGCCCCTTCTTCTTTGGAGGTATATGGGCTGTCCAGCTCATGGCAGTGTAATTGTTACTGAAGCCAGTAAGTGCTTGTGTAAAATGAGCATTAAATAATACTCTTCAGTTTAGGAAATTGGTTTAATCTGGTGCTAATCCTGTTTGTAAGAAAAGAGGTTCTCTCTTCTGGGGTTTTATGGTTGATTTGGTTTATTTACTTATTATTATTTTGAGACTAT
>JANIJG010017311.1:26492-42623 GCA_024611175.1 Megaceryle torquata
TGCTTGTTTTTGTTTGCTTTGTTGTATATTCCCAGGGTAGGTCCAAAGTCTGCTAGAAGAACAGGACTAAACACATACAACTCAAATATTCATATTTGTCATGCCATCCATGTGCACCATACGGTGTAAAAGCATGGCCATTAAAACAGTATTTCTATTACAGTTTGCAGATTTCAATTATATTTTTTTCTTTGATAGATATAACATTTCCACTATATTTTCAAGACCAGATTGTTTTTCTAGTCTATTCTACATGCATATTTGAAAATAGTGATGAATATGTTGTTTTTCTGCTGTGACCTAATGATTTTACTGAGCACTTTACTTGATACTCCTTACCCTTGAAAGATTTGGACCATGTGCTCAGCAGTTCATAGTGGCAAATTCATTTAACAAGTCATCAATAAAAAGCCAGGTTTAATCCATAATGGTGCTGTTTATTTGAAAGAAACACTGGCTTCCCAATTTCTTTCACAGTCTTCCCATGAAACGCAGAGAGCAACCATAAATCACGATACAAGCGGTTTTCCTGTAGCAAGACAACATGGCAAGAGTTCACTGGGTGCCTCATTATGAATGTCTTTGAGTTCAGCTCCCTGCTGTTTTAATATAGGTCCATTTTAAAAGAAAAAAAAAACCCAAATCCAAAAGTCTCAATTGAGGCAATATTAACACAGACCTGAAATCACTCCCCAAACTGAGTAATTTTAGAAAGTATCTGACTCAAAATTCCAAGTTTCATGCTTAGAGCTTACAAGACTTCATCTTGCTGACAGGCAGTAAAGGTTTGAGTTGCTACAAGGCATTTTAAAATGCAATTTCTGTTCCTAGTTCACTTTTTTTTTTTAATTTTTGACTGTGCTGAACTTAATTATTGTTTTTGCCTGGGAGACTGTGGTAATCGTTTGCATTTAAAATAGCAAATATTTGTATATCCCACACAGCACTGCCTGGAATTAGGTGTATGTTGTATTTTCTAAGGCTGCTGCAGTGCTCTGTTTATTTTCCTCGTACGTGACTACCGAGTGTCACACGTAATAACAGTCCAAGGCTGGTGCTTTCAAGGTTGGGGTTTTTTAATGCTATGTTACAGCATTCTCAAAATTTCTTCTTTGGCCCCTGTGTTTTACTGGCAGCCTAGGTATCTAATACTTCCCTGCCTAAGTGCTAAACTTTGGTTTCTTTTAACCACATATTATCCCTCGGTCTACGTGGATATTCTCTTCATTACAAAAGGATTTTCAATGAGCATCAGAAGTAGCCAGCAGCCCTTTAGAGGATTTATTTAAGTTTAAACATGTAATTTTCCTTTGCCAAAGCCTCATTTCTTCACTGTGTAGTATCTATTCCCTATTTATTGCTTTGTAATATCATCAAAAATTAATCAATATACAAAATAGAATTTGCTAGTAATGTACTCTGCATGTTTGTTATGTCATATGTCATGACTGTGTTGTTAATGTGTGTCATACCATTTCATCTCATTTAACCAGGGTCTACCAGGGCGAAATGGCTATCCGGTAAACTCATCCTATATTTATGATAGCATATATTACTCTAAAATCATGCTGTTGAATTTTGGTTTTCCTTTATCCCTGTCAAAAAGACCTTCTTTCTATTTCTTAGATGCCTAGAGAATGTAGGATTTGCCTTTAAAAATGAAGCAAAATAAAACACCTCGGAGAAAGTTTGGAAAAGAACCTGAGTGTTTACAAAGCCTAAATGCAGGGCACTAATTGTTTCATGGTGTACATATTTTGTGTTGAGTTTGAATTAATTTTGTACTCTTAATTTAAAAAAAAAAAAAATCTTCAGCAAGATACTCCATCTCAAATTTCTGTATGAGAAAGCTGTACACTTGCCATGTGGAAATTCTAAGTCCTTTCTTTTAATCCTGTCCTGTTTCTCTCGACTGCTTTGTTAAATGCATTTTGAGCCAAGTAAAATGCTACTCTAGAGGTCCTGGCAGTTGGCTGCGTTGGCTGTCACGGTGGAATTTTCTGATAAAGGATGGAATTCATTTTTCTGTCAGTTTCATTCATATCTTTAGGATTTGGTGCCTGAAACAAAATAATATGAAATAATGCATCTTTCTAAAAATGTATTAATATTTCTCTCGAGTAGTCAAGCAGGCTGACTGCAGGGTTCCACTCCAGGGAAGAGGTGCACACCTACTGTCACGTGGGTATTAGAAACCAAGTGACAAAAGGCAATAGTGGATGCGTTTCAGAGACAACACACGTGCACAACACAGTGACTGTTACAGTAGGATGATGATGTTACTTAAAGCACTTGGTAGTGTAGCTTGGAGGGCTCTCCCATACTGATTTGCAGATGTATTTCAGACAAACAGTGACTAATTTTTCAGAGTTCTAAAGATGTTTCTGTTGGTGAATTCCAATTGCATACCTTCAATGCCTGCAGCTAGGGGACAGTTTCAAAGAATCATAGAATCTCAGAGTGGTTTGGGTTAGAAAGCACCTTTATAGATCATCTAGTCCAGCCCCCTGCCATGGGTAGGGACATCTTCCCCTATATCAGGTTGCTCAATGCCCCATCCAACCTGGCCTTGAACACCTTCAGGAATGGGGCATCCACAACTTCTCTGGGCAACCCATTACTGTGTCTCACCACCCTAATCATAAAAGATTTCTTCCTTATTTCCATTCTAAACCTGTCCTCTGTTAGTTTAAAATCATTGCCCCTTGTCCTGTCACTACAGGCCTGGCTATAAATATCTCTCTCTCTCTCTCCATCTTTCTTATAAGCCTTCTTTGAAAGCCCTCCATAAGGTCTCCCTGGAGCCTTTTCTTCTCCAGACTGAACAAGCCCAACTCTCTCAGCCTTTCTTTGTAGAAGAGGTGTTCCATCCCGCTGATAATTTTTGTGGCCCTCCTCTGGACCTGCTACAACAGGTCCATGTTGTTCTTGCATTGGTGGATCCAGAGCTGGACACAGTACTCCAGGTTGGATCTCACCAGGGTGAAGTAGAGGGGCAGAATCACCTCCCTTGGCCTGCTGGTCATGCTACCTTTTGTGCCGCCCATTTCAGTCCTTTTCTCTGAGCAGCTTCTGTAGTTGCAGAATTTTCTGAGAACTGTAACCAGTGAAACACCATCCGGTGTCTATATTTACTATTACAAGTAGTTGAAAATCAGCTAGTATGGAATTGATCAACAGTATCAAGAAACCTGCTTGGATATATTGAAATCATCATTAGGTTTCAGAGTACATATTCCGGTTTAACAGAGTGCTTAATCTGTGTAGATGAGTGCAAAATTGTGTAGAGGAGAAGATGGAGTGAACACCTTGCTGAAAAAACCCTCTTTTGGTCATCATCCAGCTGTCAGCTCTCTGTACAAAGATTGGGATTTAAAAGATAAAAGACCCACAGTGACCACAAACCGGCTCTTAGGTCACAGCTTCTGTGGAAATCAATTATCTTTGTGTTCCTCGCTCCAGTTAATGAACTTAACACACAAGGTAAAGTTCCTATTGTGCAAAGCACAGAAACCTTGCAGATTTAACTTCTCGGCCTAAAGTGTAAGTTGAGGAAACGAGTGAATGTCTTCGTGATGGACTGGAGCGCATTTTGAAGGTTGCATGGTGACAGTTTGAAAATACAATTTTCTTTAGAGCCTGAAGGCCCAGTACTTTGTCCTGGACCAGCTCCTTTCCTGAAGAGATTTGTTGTGGGATCTGAAGACAGTGAAGGTTCTTGGAAGCCATGATATGGAAATTGCTGGGTCCAGTAGTGGCATTGTTACGGGTAAACTGTAGACTGAATGAGTTTCTGTGCACGCGTGCGGCCGTCCGTGCGCGCACAGGCAGACGTGTGCCTTCAGTAGTGCTCAGCACTGATCCAACACTTCTTCCTGCTGCAGAATGACTGGGAATAGAAATTGGCTTTGGTTCTTGAAAGCCATTGCTTGGCTGACTGCTTTGATCCTTTCAGTTGCAGTCCTATCCTCCTGCTTTAGGATGGGAAATACGTAACAGCAACTGCAGTGCACTTTAAAAGTATTTCTACAGTCCTGGGGAGCTCTATGAAAAGGCTGTGTTAGTGTTTAAAGTTATTTCTCAAGAGTCCTGTTTAACTCCTGTAGAAATCCTATTGCTTTAATCTTTATTGGATTTTATGGGATATTGTTGGGGATAGTGAGGTGTATCTGCCACGCAGAACCTAAAGAGCTCTCTGCTCAACAGGACAAATCATAATGTTGCCATCTCCCAAAAGCTGGTGACTGTTCTCTCCAAGACTTAAGTTTTCATTGCCTGTGTTCATTCTAATTTTAAAGGTATCTTAAGAAGTAATAACACTTAAAGGAATTATAGTGAGAAATCTAAGTTCCAGGGAAGATGTGGTAACACAAGTCAGTAAAATAAGCTGAACTTAACTGCTAATGAGTGCCATGGATATTAAAGGCTTTATAAGACATTGATTAATGGGTTATTATGTAAGGCACTGGGAATACCATTAAAAAAATGTACACTGGTACAGCTCCTTTTTTTCCTCATTAAAAGCTTTTATAACAGACAGTGACCAAACTCAGAGTTGTAACTCTTTCAACTTGAGTTGAAAATTGAAATAGGTTACCACATATCCTTTTAAAAAAAAGAGAAAACAAAAGAGCACACAAACATTAGAGCATGAGAACACAGACATTTGTTGCAGGGGTTTCATGTGACAATGTCACTTCAGAAATAATGCCAGAACTTGGCAAAAGACAAAACCCAACAAAAAAAAACCCCTTCCACAAAAAAAACCCCAGCAGCTTGTGAATGCAGTGAAGAGGCCAAACACACAAACCATACAGTGCTCTGCAGGGGAAGGAGAATCCAATAAGCTGGTCAAGTCAGTAGAAGTTATTTACTGTTTTCCACTGAAAAACTGAAGCAGACTGAGAAAATTTTTCCTACCCCTTTTTCCAGGATAGGGTACAATGCAAGTTCAACATCCAGGTAAATCATTCTGAAAATAGAATCATAGAAAGGTCTGGGTTGGAAGGGATCTCTAGAGGCCATCTGGTCCAACCCCCCTCCTGAGAGCAGGGACATCCTCAACTAGAGCAGGTTGCCCAGAGCCTCGTCAAGCCTCAGTTGAAAATAGTTGCATATATGGTGTTAGAGCTGCATTGTCTTCAGAGTAAAGTGTCAGTGTGAAGATTCCATATTGCATTGCTTCATAAATTGATGATCGTGGAAATTTCTCCTACATCTTTCCATTATGTCAGTCTGCAGAGCACCTGATGCATTTAAAGACTTTAGGGAGCTGTGGAGGGTTATGGCTGTTCCAGGTGACCATATGCCTTGTATTAAATCCCTTCTCTCCTAATATCCTTCTTTCATCTTCAAGTAATGTAGACAAATTCCTCTCCTGCAGAAAAGGATGTGTCTAAATTGGAGGCTGTTCTCCTGTAACTGTAAAATAGCATCACTTGCTTAAACCTAAAATACAGATCTTTGAAATTTCACCTGTCATTTCATATGACATTTTCCTAGCTCTTAAAAGACTTACTTACCTCTGAACGGTGAAGATATCAAACTGGCAAAGCTTAGGACTACATGTAGAGATTTTCAATTCTTCTTTAGCCTGTTATAATTCCTTCTAGCTTAGAAAATGTCTTTATCATCACACTTCTGATTTTTGCACCTGTAAAAATATTTCCCAATAAACTATAAGAGAAGCTGTTATCCTGATACATAAAGAATTTCAGGATGCTGTTAGAAAGCTCTGATTCTCCCTCACCCCCCCTTTTCTGTTCCTGTATTACTAAAGGCAGAAGAGAATTCCAGGTAGAACAGAAAATAGCTCTGAGGGAGTTGAGTTTGAAGAAATAGGCCCGGTGGAGCTGACCATGAGAAACTGGAAAATTGCCTCTTATTGTCCTGCTGTGTTGCTTTGTCTTTGACATGCTTCATATTTCATTTTCTTCTGGGTCTCCAGTTAAGAGGCTGGGGCTGTGCAGGCACATGCGTAGTAAGTAGCTGTGTTTGTGTATGTGTGTAAAATTAATCCCATCCAAATGCAAGTTTTTCAACCACAGATAACTGTGTCAGCTCAGTTGCTGTAGAATGACCATAACTGGAATAATCAAAAGAGAAGAAATGAGCAAAGACTGAGAGTTTTTCATTTGTGATTAAGCACAGCCAATGGCAGTGTTAAGAATTTCTGCAACAGCAGTGGTATTCCAGTAGCTGAGGCCATATTAATAATGCTCAGCAAATAAACTTCCAGTTTTTCTTAAAATTTTGTGAGAGTCTTTAAATTCTTATGGCTGCCTGAAGAGTAACTGTGGCCTTTATAACAATGTCAGTCAAACTAATACAATAATGTTGTTTTATGACCTTTGGATCCACAAAGACTATGTAATACAATTCATCAGTTTAATTTCTTTGCATGCCATTTTTTTTTACAGTGATTGAAGATAATCATAAAAGTTGACTTGAACAACATAGTTTGGGAGCTCTTAAGGTTACAGTTGCTAGTAATTTTGCATCACAGATGATGACTGAAGCTGCACGTCAGAACATATTTATTAGTTTTCTTATAAGCTCTTTGCCATTTTGAATGGACCATGGGCTGAGTCCTTTCATCTTTTACATTCATATAAGGCTGAGCACATAAAGAAGAGGAGGCAGTGTTTCTTTCTGTGACTCCCTGGAGGGTGCTCAGAGTGCCCCAAGCTATTCCATATATGACTGTGATAGTAAAGTAACAACTGCCTCATCTGCAAAAGCCAGTAATATAAAAGGATATTTCCATTCCTCACTTGCAATTATAAAAAACAGCCATAGAAAAGCTAAAGTAGAAACTTCACTTGGTGACTTAAGAAAAGTACTTGTGCTGCAATAAATGCCTGCCTACATAGTATGCTCTGGTTTAAATTTATTAAACTGTCTAAATTATTTTAGTCCATTTTCTACATAGCATTGCAAATAAGGATGTAGAAAATTAGTGGAATAATAAAGCACCATAATAATAGATAAGTTCAGTGTATCATTAGTAATACAGGTAATTGTTACCATATGCTGGGACCCATCAAGACCCTCTTTAATCTACCCCTTTCCATCTCGGATGCATGGACAGAGAGCTCCTCTATTGCAAAATCCACTGCATGGCAGTTTCTAGATGTTGATGTGTGATGAGAACTGAGAGATAATGCTAGGAGAGTGTGGACTAGTGTCAATCAGCAGTTCAAGATGATACAACCCCATTTATCTATCAGATAAATACAGAATTATAGCTGATGGCAAGTAGGTAGAATAGATGTAATTTAACAACTAAATGTCTTTTTTTTTTTTTTTCCAGTATTTTCCTCAGCAGCTTTCAAAATGACCCTACGCTCTTTCGTAACAAAGCGCCTATCGGTAGAGAAAGGAATTAAGCTGGTTTGTCATTTATTTGACAGTATACATAAATTTCTGGTCTCTCTAGGCTACTCCACTGAGTTGAGCTTGGCAGCTAAGCAGGTGGCATGCAGAAGGCTGCAGTTAGGATTTTCACATTTAGCTTTGGCAGGCATAATTAATGCTTGAACCTAACGTCATTCGTCCTTGCCTTTCGTTCAGCGTGCCACGGGAAATTTCCCAGCCATTTCCTCACAATACTCTGCAGCCTAACAGAAATAGCTTTATTTATGAAACAACCTACCCAGGAGTGAAATTTTGTGTTCCAGAGGAATTCTAGGCCTCATTTCTCAGTCTGTGTTTCACAATTGCACATGGATGTACAGTGAGTAACCAGTGCTAGATCAAAGTGACTCTTAGAATTTACCTGAACTGTCGCTTTCTCACGAGAAGTTTTGAGATTCAAAGAGGATGTTGAACCACTTAGAGTAGAAATATTTAATTACTATTTACATCTGTCACAAATGGGAAATCCCACACCTTCCTAGAAGAATTCTTAAGTAATCAATTGCTTAACATTGAAGGAGGGCTGCAAACATGATGCATCATTTTCTTTCACTCTGGATTTTTCATTTGGTCTTGGGATGCAGCTGAATGATACATAAAACTTTACTGCCCATACAGCTCCCAGATGAATATTCTTATGGGGGAGTTTAAGTGCATTTTTAATCCTAGGGGTGTAAAATTTCATTGAAGAAACTTGTTCCTAAATCACTGGACTAGGTGGTTGGATTCTGTGATTTCCAGAAGGAGCAGGGTGGAAGGGTCTTCTTGAAGGCTCCTTGCACTCCTGCTTCCCCTGCCGTCAGTGTTCAGTTCCTATGTATGAGAGAGGTGATGTGAAGAGGGGAACATCTGGAGCAGGCAGGCACCTGAACTGGTGGTTCTTATAAAGCTGAACGAGGAACTTTTTCCCTACAGGGAATCAGAAAGTTCTTCCATACTCCTGTGGTGGGCCCCACACTGCTTAGCATCATCCGGTAATTACTCCAGAAGTGATTTGTCTAGAGCTTGTCAAGCTAATAAGATTCTCAACTCTGTATTTTTGGGTTTCTTTTTTAATGTCAGAAGGTAGCTGGTAGAACAAAGCCTCAAAGTATTTTTTTCTCTGTTCCTGGGGAATCTTTAGGATGGGCACATTTCATGTGCATCTTGCCTCTTGCATCACAAGGGTTGTTTGGACAGCGCTTGTTTGTGTTTTCTTGGCCACGTGTGTGCGTATCAAAATCAAGATTAGTTAGAACACTTTCTGAAAGCAAACATACTTGCATGGCAGGAAAGATTTATACAAGCAGTGTGGAATGTCAACTGGAAGGTTTTTCTGTGACTGTGTAGGATACAGACCATAAATCACCCTCACAAAATGGTTCTTCCCTCTCCCCCTTTGACTTAAGGTAAAGCAATTAACATTTATTATTTTTGCTAATGTTGAGATCTACACAATACTAATAATCTATCAGAGGATCATTGAGTTAAGAAATCTTTTTGGATTATTCACTGTAGCTATTGCCAGTATAAATGAGAGGAATTTAACTCTTTGCTGCTTTGCCTGGCTAAAAGAGCATGATGAAAACCAATCATGCAGAAGAGCACTCATCAGCTGAAAAGAATATTAAGTTTTTAATGTAGAAATCAGTTTCTTGCTGCTATGTGATATTCTTACTGAAATAAACTGCTGTTTGCTCCTGCTTGGAAGGCTGGAATTCTTAACAAGTGAAGTAAAACCAAGAAGAAATTTGGGAATTGTTAGAAGTCACACTATGATTTCTGTAACATGTCCTCATTTTACCAGATCAATTGCAACTAAGATAAGCAAAAGTAAGGGCAGATTATTCTACTTTTATTTATGCTAAACAGCATTTAGTCAGAGAAGCAATCCCCAAAATAATTACTACTTACTGTGAGGGGGCAAAGTGGAATTGGGATTTATGTGGAGAAGAAATTAGGAAGCTAATTATGGACGCTAATGAAGTTCTTTATTTCCCAGTACACAAATTTTAGTGAAACAGAAGTTGTATTAATATACTGGAGTTTAAGGCTTACATTCAAATTCATATTTTAGTTCAGTACTATTAGAAAGATCTACTGAGTTTTGGCCTCCAGCAGTTGGAATGATCTTAGTTTGCCACTTGCAGATAGTTTTGGAGGGTGAGGTTAACAATGATAGAGATTTCCATAGGTGAGCGTGAGTGTTTTTAGACAAAGAAGTGTTCTAAAAGCACCAAGAGTAACATACAACACTTCAGCAGCTTTTGTCACACGTTAACAGAGTATTTGCATTCCTAGGCACTGTGAAAGTGGAAGTGCAGCTTCCTTTTTTTAATAGGAATTCTCCTCCTCAGTGAGGCCTGCGGTTTTCTGTCAGGTAGTCTGACTGATTAGCCAGTCTCCAAAGAGAAAATGACCTCAACATTTCCACTTCCAGCTGTGTGGATCAATTATCCTGCTTTTTAAATTTTTTTTTTTCTAATCCACTCTGCATATGATAGGAGATCTCTCATTTTAGGTCTCTGCCCTTAGTGTGTGTAAAGTGTAATCTGGTTTTGCCATCACGTACAAATTGTTTCTCCCTAAATGGGAGTGCAAAGAAACACATTTTTGTTCTTCATGCTGTCACCAGCTTCTGCAAAAAAATCCTTTTATAATCTTGAAAACCAGTTAAGTCAGAAGAAAGTAATGAAAATGTTTTATTAGCATGTATTCATGTGTGGATCCACAAAACTTAAAAGGACAGTCTAGAGATTTTGAAATTAAATCAACTATTGAGACATTTTAGGATTTTGAAAGATGTTTCACTGGATTATATAGTCCTTGGATTCACTTATTCAGCTCCAATTAAGTTTGTTTTAACTTGAATAATTTGACTGAAATGAGAAAACAGGTGATAGGAGTGTGGGATTTGCTGAAATATGGCTCAGAAAGAAACAGGTACGAAATGTTTGGATTTGCAAGTTTTTTTGTCTTGGGGGCCATGTTCTGTCCCGTAGGTCAATCTGATTTCAGTAACTTTGTGTTTTGTTGTTTTGAGTTTGCTTGTTTCTGTTTGTGCAGCAGTTGTCAAGGGAGAAAGACAAGACTTCTTTCTGACTGTGCAATGAGACATTGGCTCTGTTTGGAGTTAAATGGGGATTTCAGAATCAAAGTAGAAATACTTCTGAATTTGTTTCTTGATGGGCAAGCTTCAAAAAAAGCAGTTGTGTGAGTATTGAGAAAATCAGTAGTATTTCCTAAATAGCTTGAGGGGGAAAACAGGCACCAGCTCAACAGGAGGATTTTGTGTGGATGAGCTTGTGTTTCTCCAATGTAAAAAGCAGCAGGAATGCTCCACTTCCTTGCTCAGCAGAACAGTTTCTGGGACCTTCAAATCCTTTGGCAGCCAATAGAGTGTTGCATCTACACCGTTTCAAGTGTCTGCTTACTTCTGATAACTCTTTTATATAAGGCTCAGCATTTCCCTCCCTCTTTAACTCCTTTGATGTTTGCTCTGGAGTGAATGTCTTGGAGTAGTCCACAAGGCAGTAATTGAGGTAGCATTTGGCTCCCCAGTTAATATAACTAGTAAGAGCACAGAGTTGCAAATAAAGATGCTGTATGCCTGTCTGAGCACTTTGTGATTTAGAATCTGTCTTATTACATGCTTAATGATTTTGATTTATATATATAATAGATGTTCTTTCTGGAAATCAAGTTTTGGCACTGGTCATGGGAAGATTTTATGTGATTTTTTTCTTTGAGGTATAGATAGAATCCTTTCATAAAATACAAAGTCTTTCATTACTGCATCCCTCTTTTCAGGTGGTGCTTCATTAAAAACTGTGGGGAAACATTGCAGGAAGAAAGAATGAAAAAGGTTGTAGTGCATCCCTGAATTCTGCTTTATTTCCTGGAGTGAAAAAGTCTTTTTTAAATGCACATCACACAGTTTTTCCATAATGTTTTTTGCTTTTTGAGAATTTGCTGGTTCCTGGTCATCTTAGAAGGGACGGAGTTGTGTGCAGCACCATCAAGTTTTAATGAATGATTTAGGTTATAGAGTGTTTAAGACAAAGGTAGGCTCTTTAAACTAGCTGCATGTGAATTTGTGCCTTTTCTATCTGGTAGGTACACGACAGAAGTACCTGAATGGGCTTGCACGTGCAGAATTTCATATTCCAGTATTTGAGCACATATGGCAGTGTATAGGTGAAAGCACCTGCTCAGGAGTTTAACACAGTGCATCTGCACTGGGTTTTTTTCCTTACATTGTATCCCAGATGGAAATACTGCATTTATGGTCTAGGACTAGGTATGAGCATTGGTGGTTTGGTTATCCTGGACTTCTTCAACAGCTTTCTTCAACCACATGTTAATTGAAAGAGATGGGTGTTCTCTGTGTTTGTGTATAAACACTTCAGTACCTTGGCTTTTAGTTTTGTTCCGTTTAAAACTCTTTGTAACTGTTCTCTTTTATGGTGATTGATCTCCTTTGTTGTAAGCCAAGAGGGAAGTGCCTCTGTGGCAGATGAATTTTGTTCTCAATGGTCAGATTCTTCTAACAGAGCAAAACTCGATTTATGTACCTGCTCTTGAGTTTTGCCAATCTTCCAAAGCTGATGTTTCCACTGAGGGAAGGTCAAATACTGGCCTCTGAAGGTTACTTCTCTATGATACTGTGTTATTTACCAAAAAACTGTATTTTTATTTTCCCTTTATGGACCTCATTCCCCCTGAAAAGAGATTTGCGGAAACCAGAGAAGAGATTGACTGAAAGAAGTGAAATGAGGTTTTTTTGTTTGTTTGTTTGGTTTTTTTTTCCAAATTCTGTAAAGCCATCAAAACACAGGTAACAAGATTGTTCTTTAGTAGGGCTTCAGTGAGCAAACAGATTCACTTCCATAGTGGTGTGAGGAGACGGATTCTTCAGAATTAGTCCAGGAGAACAAAGCTCTTAATTCATCAAAGTCATCATGCCACAGCTGTTACTACAATCTATCTCCTGCTGAATGCTAGCCAGCTAAGTTTTGAGAAGTGATATTTTTCACAGTTTATTGTTTTCTCATCAACATGGCACCAACCACATCAAATACATTTGCACAGTGATGTTGGCGTTGATGAATTAGCCATGTGCTTCCTATTTACGGATACAGAAGTTTCAATTTCTTTGAGAAACAAGAACTTTTAGGTAGAAAGTAGGAGACTCTCATCTGTGTGTATGTTCCCTCTGTTCAAGGACTTGTTAAGCTATGGTGGAATTCAGCAGTGTAATGAAGTATTTTTATGGAAACACATAGTTCTGCAGCCCTTCCCAGGATTGTTTTTATGGATGGGTGAAGCATGTGGGGTTAAGCACTTTAAATTCACTATTTCAATACAGTTTATTTTTTAACAGCAGGCAGTAAGAATGTGTTGTTTCTCAACTCACTGCACCATGTACAATTTTCCAAGATTGAGCAGCTTCATTTTGCAATTTTCTTTTTTTTTTCTTTCTCTCTTTTTTTTTTTTTCCTTTTCCCCTCCTGAAGAAGTACCTGAGTATCAGTTTGTTCTTTCATACTTGGAGTTTTAGTCTACAGTAAACAGTTTTAGTGATAAATAATCTGCTTAAAATGAACCAAAACAAACCAGAGTTTGCATGACTCCATTCTTTACTATAACTTGGAACTATGTTGCTCTTACTCTTTCTGGGGTCAACAGTAGTTTGCCCTTGCAGTAATATGGGTATGACTGCACAAATGTTGCAGATGCTGGTGAGATATGTAGGCTACAAGGAGAAAAACAGAGTCTGTCTGGAAATAATCTTCTTGCTAGCCTGATGTATAAAGACAGCAAAGGTCCTTCACAGTTTGGGATTCACCGTCATACTTGGCCCTTTTTTCCTATATATTTGCAACGTGTGCAGTGTTGGCCATGATAAATAGAAGGATGTCTGCCTACGGTCTTTTAGAAAAGAGTTCACTCCAAGTTAGATCTGCCCAGTTCTTTCTCATGAATTTTTTTTTTATGTATATATTTCATCAGGAAGAGGAATCATAGTGCTCAGATATGCAAAAATGCATCTGCACCACAAGAAACTGCCTGTCAGGTTTCCTGCATAAACTATAAAAATCAAAAGTATCGCAGCAATTATTTTTCAGCTGTGAAATATACTTCTGAAAAGCTGTGACTATAATTTTTCTTGCATAGAATTCTTTGTACTCCCTTATTGTTACCATATGCAGCATTTTATTATTTTTTTTTGTAGTTCACTCTCTGGATAGCCAAACTCTGAACAATTTTTCTTTCTCCAAATTGCTTACTTCTAGACTTAACCAGTCCATCTTATAATTGCAAAGGAGCTATTAGGGTATTCAGACTGCATGTAGGGCTCTCAGCTAGAAGTCTTGTAATCTAGAGTGATACTGCTCCAAGGAGAAGTTTTGGAGACTGTACCTGGCATTTCTGGTTTATTTTAAAAACTTTAAAACTGTCCCTTATTGTCCATCAGATTCTGTTATCAATCATTTCCATAATCTAATTTAGGCTAATATGGACTCTATAACCACTTCATGAAATTCATAGCTTCAGGTTGTATGTCCTTGAAATTCAGAGAAACTAAAAAGTATGAAAAACCACAAACATTTTCTTTTCTGCCACAGTCAAATGTGTATAAGATTCCTGCCAGTTCTGGTTGGCAGCCCTACCATTAGCACTGGCTTATTGCTTTACACGTGCATGCTGCCTATTTCTATGTGCTGAAGCTGCTACCCTTGACAGGTGTTCTAAAATATAAATTGCAATAACTTCTGATTACATTTTTGCACATGAACTGAAGTCTCAATACTGAGAGCCTGGCCTTGTCTTGGTATCGCTTTTCTGGCTGGTAGAGGTACAGTCTGGAGACTTTATCGTGGGGCTGCTGTTCTTCATTATTCAAGTTTTATCAGGACCTTGCTTCGGAGTCTCTTCTGTACTACAAGGGTACGCTTTGAGATCCTTGTTGGCTTGATAAAGGCAATTTTGTAGGAGGTTTTGAGGGGGAGTTAATATGTGGCCTGCAACCAAATGAGAGATTCCTTGAATTACAGGATGAGGCTGTTAAGGGCTTAAGAATGCACTTTTTTTCTGTCTCTTTTTTAAATCAATGTAGCAATTTCCACCGAAATAAAACCAGTGTGCTGTACTGGGGAGGGGTTGTAGTTCAAATCCTGACTGATTAATTTTGCATCAGTATTTTGAATGAAACTATGAGAAGCAAGATTTTTTTTCTGATGGCTGAGATAAAGTCTCTAGAGGTTCAGATGGGATCCGTAAATTGCTGGTCAAGAAGATCAAGCAGCCTAACAGTGCTGTGAATTTTGTGGGGGTTTGTTGTTTTTTTTTTTATTTGTTGTTGTTGATTTTTTGTTTGTTTGTTCATTTTACACTCTTCATTTAAAACTCCAAATCCCTACCTTGGAATACATTTATACTTCACAATCTCCAGTTGGCGATCCATCTAGCTGAGTTTTATGTCTCAGGTAGTAGCTAATAGGAAGTGCTTGAGTGAAGAATTCAGGAAATTCTGAAATGGACTTCTTTGAAAGTGCCTTGTAGTGCTTCATTTGTCTTTGTCAGTAATTTTGCTTTCTGTGCTAAAGGGATTTTAGACAGCAGGCTCAGCTCATCTGTCTTGTACTCTTGTAGTTCATTCTTTTCACAGTAAAGTTTTCTTCAGTCCAAATGATCTGGGTTTTTGGGGTTTTTTTTTTTAATGTCCTGGTTGCTGGCCAGAGAGACTCATTGCAGGTTATTTTAGTGCACTGTTGTTCTCCCAGGCTCAGTGCAAGTTGTTTCTGTACCTGGGCTGTTCACTCACATTGCTCTTACCAGCAATCACTTCCAGTCATTGAAAAAGAACCAATAATGTTTTATCTGTAGGAGAAATTCACCTAGCTGATGAGCTTATTATGCTCATTGTCCACATAAGCTCTAAACCAGAACTTCACTACGAAGAAATCACACCAGAATTGCTAGGGTTATATATTATATATCCTTGCTAGGAATACTTTATTACATCTAATTAAAGTCAGCCTTGATAAACCTTTAATTAACCAAAGGAGAGAAAAAAAAAGACCTGGACATCCATCATTTTAATGGTGACATGATGAGGAAACCTGACAGTTGTGATTCTATCAATCTTGAACCGAAATAGGTGATTTGAAAAGGTAATGTGTCATCTGTCACCTTACCTGAACTTCATGGGCATGATCTGCAAACCTGCTGTTCTTTTTTTGTGCATGTGTGTTGGTTGGTTTATTTTCTTCCACATAGGTATTTTTAAGCTCAGTTTGACACAGTATCAGGCATGTAGCTCATACAGCTGCTGTAAACTAGATTCCTGCTTTCTTCTGACTCTCCCGTTGTATATGTATTGACAGAAGAGATTTTCAGGCAGCTGCAAGTAACATGTTAACAGTCAAGCTTCCTGTAGATTCTTTAGAAATGGGGAATAATCTCATCACATAATTTTATTAGGATAAGAATTTCTGACTTCTTAAATCCAGATGTGATATTCTAAATTAGTATCTCTTAAAACTGACAAGCATGATCTAAAAGATTTTAAAATATTACTGGGGGAAACCTTGAACTGTGATTTTTATTTATTTATTATTTGTAATTTTTTTGACAACTGAGTGCTAAATCCCCCTCTTGCTGAAGTCAGTGTGAAAATGAACTTCTAATTCATTGCACTGTAACCAGAAAATACTTGTATTATACTGTATT
>JANIJG010017312.1:1741-14189 GCA_024611175.1 Megaceryle torquata
TGCAGCACAATTTCTAATAACACTTAATGATTTTGATTCACATTGAGAAGACTTCCTCTTCATCAGAGATCCCATTAAAATTAATGGTATTTCTGACAAATTCAGGTTTTACCAAACGTGAATACAGTAAAAACTAGTTCTGCTTTTGTTTTATTATATACTTCCTTTTTTTATTACTGTTTTATACTTAGTTTTATTATTATATACTTATATTCATTTTATCTTTAGATATTTATTTTATATTTATATTATATACTTACATTGTTTTATTATATATTTACAGAAATATGATTTCCTTTAGTTTGGTTGGTTGTTGTGTTTTGTTTTGTTTATACGGAACTATGACCTACTAGAAATGGTATTCTGTCATGGAACACTGAAATTACTTAACATAAATCATTCAACATTTGATTTTCAGGTTCATAGCTTGTAATAGATTGGCTTTATGGTCATTGTATTTACAAATGCAACAATTTACTGATGAGGAGAATTATTCATATTAAATATTTGTGATAACCTGCTTGGCTTTGTAACTCCATAAACCAGTGACATATCAAATCACAAGAAATACATGCATGTTAAAAATTAAAAACTTTTTTTTTCAAAAGATTTTGTTTATATGTCTTTATTTAGATAATGATAAATGCAAACAATTCACACAAGAACTGTTCTTGCTTAGAGAAAAAAATCAAATTACAATGTCAGTGTACTGTACTGCTTTGTAAAAGAGATTTTACTTTTAATTAACTACAAAGTAGTTAATTTAAAAATTCTATTTTCTTCAAACTGCTCATCTAATTAGGATTTACTAGGTCTTGATCTCAGAAAGCAGAGAGTCATACAATTCATCTTTTTGTCACTCAAATATTGCTAAATGTGTTAACATTTCCTGCACAGGTATTTGATTTCTCAAATTATCTACTCCTCTGAATTCATATTGTTAATGAGAAAGAGTAATTGCTGCTGATGTGACTACACTAAAAATCCTAGTTTCCAACATTCCAGTTTGCTGTTCACAGAAGTAAAGTATCACTGAGTGATGTAACAGCATAACCATATACTGTGTATATGTGTATTGCGGTTGTTCAAAGATGAACACAGTTATAAAATATTACTTTGTCTTTTCTTGTTGAATGGTAGTAACACTTGTAATCTATTTTTCAAATCTTCTTTATTTCCCTTGTGCACCTGATTCTATAACAGACCCATAGGTTCATATCTCAAAAAAAGCTTCAGATTAAAATTTCTGTGTTGTAGTATACCATTCCTAGGCTTTTATCTGTAAAAGCATTGTTATAATTCCTGCATTTCCATGTTTGATAGATGGACACTATTTGGCAATGAGCATCAATGCCTTATTCTGCTTCTGGTTGTGAATATATGCGTGTAAAAAAAGCAAGAGACCTTGTCATGAAAAATATTTTTCATTGTCAAAACAGAATTTCCTTGCCCCACTTTAAATGAGCTTAATTCATCAGTCATTTCCCAATGTTTCATTGGCAGCTCTGGTGCAAAACTTCCTGAAGGCAACTGGTTTTGAACTGCTTCCTAATGTTCCAACGTCATGACTATCTCTTCAATTTTTGAATCTCACTAGAAGAAAAGAATATAGTATATTAAAGAAAATCTTAAAACAAACAAACAAAAAACCACACACACAAAAAAATAATAAAAAGGTTGGAGGTAAATGAAATCCATTAATCTGAAAATTTAATTAAACCACACATTATACTTCATCCTCCACCATTACCAATCTATAACAAGTAGTTACTTATACCACATCCACACCTGCTTTTCAGTCACAATTAAATAATCCTGTATGTTCAATTTCTGCAGAGCACTTCAAAATACAACATCAATGCTTTTGGGCTTATTGAAAAATGTTATGACATCCCTCCTTTGTTGAATAAGGAGCACTGTGCATTTTATAAGGAAACATCAAAAAATGTGGATGTGCATATGATGATAGTAGAATAACATTTGCATTAAACAGTGAATTAATTTTTATTGCTTTGGCTTTGTTTAACATAGTTAGTGTTCTAAGAACAAGATGAGGCCCAGGATAATAAAGTCTAAATAAAAAGAAGAGAGCAGGTTGAATAACACCTTGTGGGTATATTTTGAGAATAGAAACTGAATGAATGAAGATTGGGGCGAGACTGTTCTGCATACTATTTCCTATTATTATTATCGGTGCATCCTTATGGTGAGGTCCTAATTGTCTTTATCCATCTCAGTAGGCTTCCTGAAGACAGCTTAACCCATGCTAAAGACCTCTATATAAACTCTGTCCAAACACAAAAACCTCAAACTCACTTCAAACTATCCAGGAAGACTGGCAGATCATCCTTATTTGCTAATCATACCACATGCAGGTAAAAAGTTGCCAAGAGTGAGACCAGACCGGAAGTATATCACAGTTAATTATGTTGTTACACAGCACTAATTTTTAGAAGCCAAATTTTAATAAACAAATTGTTTTCCCATTTATCCCCACCGACTTTTTTCAGTCTTTACGATGAAACAAATAACCCTTCCCTAAAACTTCTCTCTTTGGACACATCTCCAAACCTCAGACATGTAATAGCAACTCATCTTTCATTCATGTTTCATTGGCAAGTACATCTGCTGACAACAGCCAGGGAAAACTGGAGCTTCCTATCCTCATGTAATTTCCAAGTGTCTGCTAGAAAGACATCACACTGTCCCATATCTAGATATTAACAATCATATTCTAGAATATAACACAAAAATAATGAGTGCAACAACAAAGAGGAAATGTTATACTTTATGTGACCTTAGTTAAAAACTTACTCTATCTCCTTCTTTAAGGGGTTACAAAAGGTAATGCAATTTAATAGACTTGGGAATTTTTTTGCCACTGCACAGTGGAGACAAAATTGGCTTAATAGGTTAGGTGTATCACTGTGCATTTTAACTAGACACAAAATTGTTGTAATCAATAGAAAAATATCTAGCCTTTCAACAGTAAGATGCACAGTGTGGACATAAATTTAGTGCACTTAAAACCTGAAAGCAAGTTCACAGCTTTATGGCATAACTATATAGATACAACCAGTGCTTCTAGAAATTGTCATCAGGACACTGTTTATATGTGCTTTTATCGAGCTATTTATAATCCCTTTATCTTTGTATATACATGTGTGTGTGTGGTATGTGTATATAGAAGAAAAGAGAGAAAGAAAATGCTCTAAGCTTACGTAGTTATAGTGAAGTCTCATAATCTTTTGTTAATAACTCATCACTTGCATCTTTCCCAAATCTAGTTGTAATAAAAAACAAAACAACAAAAAATATTTAAAAACCCCACCAAACACAAAAAATCCCCCACAAAACAAGCAAACAAAAAACCTGAACAAACAAACAAAAAAACCCAGCAAAAAAATCAAGCAAGCAGCCACACTGTGACAATTTTTATAACAGCTTAGAGGAGGCTCTGTCTTCCATAAAAATTAAACAATAATTTGATAGAAAATGTATGCTTGTTGACTCTTAACATTTCCAGGGAAATATTTATTATATAGTCATTACAAAAGAGGGAGAAAACTTCATTTGTATATTCATTTGTTCTGTTATGAGAGTGAGCTGCAGCTGACTATAGAAAAGAAACATTCTCTGGACGTTAATTTAGACTGTATTATGCGTCCTTTGTATTCAACCCAGTCATATAAGTATCATAATTCTACAGCTGAAGTATTCCCAATAAGTATGAATTGTGTCACTTCTAATGAAGAAGGTTAATCTCTTTTAGAATAAGGAATGTATTAATCCCTCCATAAAGCCTGTGTCAAACACAAAAAGCAAAGTAATACATCTGAAAGTGGCCTCCTAAGTATGGGACTGGATCAGGGCTTAATTGATGCTCTCTCTAGACTTAAATAACATTCACTGACAAGATATGTCTGGTCATTCACAAATTTACATAGTTTCTTCACCGTGTTTTCCTTTTTCTCTCACATGGGGAAAAGAGTTTTACAGTGGTGTAGATGTTTACAAGTTTGCAGGTTAAGAGGACTGAAGATTTTTCACTGTAGTCTAACCTCTCAATACCATTCTCACCTCTTTCATTAAATGTGCAGCTGATTTTGGAAGTATTTCATTGGTTTAGGCATGGATCAGTAAGGAAGAACTTCTTTATTGATTTAGTATTTTAGTTGCTAGTTGATACAAATTGTTTTAAAAAAAGAAGTCTGAAAGTGATTCAAAAGGAAAAATAATTCTCCTGTGGTGAAATTTAAAGCTTAAAAAATGTCCTTTACCATGCAGATTGACACTCAGACTGCTTAATTCCCTCTAACCTGATACTCAGATAAAATTTAAAGTATTTATGTCTAAGACTGATAATTTCACCTAAACTGGTGGCATGAAAATCTGAAAACCTTTGGTATGGAAGATGAAGTTCATTATATGCTTAAATCAAAGCTCTAACATATGCTTGAAAATAGCACCTGGTTCCCACCTTACCCCCTTTTATGAGTCACAGATGGGCTGGTAAGTAACTACTCATTTAGAATTCCCAATATGTAAGATGATTTTAGCAAGACAATACACTCAGTATAGAGTTTTTTAATTAAAAGCTGCAGCCATACAAAGAATCTTACTGCAATTAATTCTGATAATCAAATGCTTATCTAGAAAGATATGGATGCAGATACTAGAACTTCAACACTGTGAGAAATGTCAGATCTACAGCTCCTGCAACCAGGAGAGGGACTTAAGCACCAAATAATAAACTAGACAAGACCAGGTTAATCTACATCTCCTTGTTGAACCTCAGCTACTCTGGGGGAAAGATTTCAAGAGTTAGTGATTCAGAGAGCAAGACAAAGGGTGTGGCTAGTACTCTAATTCTTAAGGCACTTTCTCCAAGTTAGGGACACCTGGACTCCATTTCCAAAAATCATTTATATATTATTAAGAATGGGTCTGTAATGTAAGAAAGTAATGATTTCTTAAACGGATGTTAAAATTTAAGTCATTACTTTCCATCCTTCCCCACTACAGTGATCTCTCTAATGTTTTCAGTCATGTTCAGATTTATGCCTTGGCTACTGTGAAGAAGGTTATTGTAAAAGGATTACCTCCTTGGTTTTCTCCTCCTTTAGATGAGTTTTAAAAGAAAATGGCAGCCACCTCTACTTACCATATAGTGCAGGTTTCCTAGTACAGGTGTACTGTGGACTCAAGTGGAGAAAAAATTTGCTTTCTAGATTTCAGTTAGGTTTAAGACATAAAGCTGCTCTAACACTTAAAAACAGAACTTATGTTGGGAATGGAGAGGCACCTTAGGAATGCTCATTTCAAGCGCTATCATGTCTATATGATCTAGCACTTGGCACTCTGACAGTCAGGTATTGGTTGAATGTGGGTTTTCAGGATCATAAATTTGGACCTAGACACACCATTCCCACTTTATAGCCTTTTTTGTGTCTTACTTTGTAAAAATGTTGCCCACTGCTGTAAGAGAAAAATATGTATCTTTCCCTGACATTTATATCACTGTGTTATTAGGAATGTTGATTAAAATGACTCTCCACTTTGAATTTTAAGCCCTTTATTTTAATTAATTAAATAGATTTACTTTATTTTTTTTTTGTTATAGTCATATAATGTTTCTTATATAAATAATATGTTGTCTTACATCATTATTTACAAGAAGATACTGCTGACCATCTCCAGTTTTGTTATTGAATATTATTATGAAGTCAAATCTGAAAAAAAAAGTTTAATTATTTGTAACAAATACTCCAATTTAGTGTTTAATGTACTACTGTGCAAATGTCTTTAATGAAAGATGTTTTGCTTTATATGAAAGTAAAAAAAAAAAAAGTACAATCTCAAATCTGCATTCACCAAGAATGGCAATTCCATTTAATGAACTTAGTTTCAAAGCTGAAAAAATGGGATTCCTTTCAACAGATTCTATTCTAAGTTAATAGACTTATACCGGTTTAGAAAACTTGAGCATTCCTTCAGATGGAAAGGAAGAGCTTAGAGAAAAAACCTGACATAGGCTATAATGCACCATTGTTTTAATACCATCAAAATAACAACAGAAGCCACTCGAGGATTCTCTGCTGAGCTGCAAAGGCTTGTTCACCAATAACTAGACATTCAAATGGAAGAAAGAAATCCCCTCTAAGACCAGCTAAAAGGCTATGAATTATTATTGCTTTGATCTGACAGACTCATATTGGACATAGAATGCAGAAATAGATCTGAAAAATAACAGAAAGCTGCATCCTGACCTTTGAAAATTATATGTATACATACCTATTATGTGTGTATATGTATGTACATACAGAAGTTGGTTCAGATATCACAATGAACTGCCCCTCTGCCTGCCTCCTGATCTAGATATTGGTGAACTCCAATAGTGTTATGTGGTTTCTTGAAGATCTTGTTTGTGCAAATACAAAGAAACAGAGAGAACCAAATTATCAAATACATTAAATGAAAGCACACTAAGTCACTGGGCTGGTACTCTCATCTCAAACTAAAGTTGATCTTTGCTGTCAGTCAAATGAGATGATGTTGAAGCCAATATTTCAACCAAATCAATCAACAAACAACAAATAGGCATCAGTCCACAGCTTCCTGGGCATACTTCTCTCATCAACCCATGTGCTATCATTCTGTCCTTGGCTTTGATAGATTTTTTACCATAGGCTGTACAACTTCTATTTTCCGGCTTGGAAGCAGTCAAATGTGGGGAAATTTGTGGGAAAAAACACTATGGTTTCTTATTTTACTACAAGCTGCGATACAGCTATGCACTTGGGATGTTAAGTGGTGTCACACACAATTTTAAGTATGTCTACACAGCTCACTTGAGAAATTAAAAGCTGCTTGACACCCATATGTGGGATACCCTTTTTTCATTATTTGTACCATAGGTTTTAATCCATTTTCCTGCTGTTAACTTTCTTTTTCCTTCCTGACTGTTGGACAGATGTTTTTAGATAATGTCTTCTGATGGTAATACTAGCTCTTGCAGTTCATTTTAATGTTTAGCTTAGGAATCCCTGACCATACAAGCAGTTAAAAATGTGATAAGGGCAATCAATTCAGACTTGGATATAATTGTCAGCTGTGAGGATTTTTAACATAATGTAACCAGACTAAAAGACTCTGTTCTTTCCTTTTATTATTTTTTTTTCCCAGTCACATTTTTATAAGAGTAAGGCTTAGGAGAGGTGATGGAGAAAGCTTTTAATTTTTTTCTGTGAAGGGGAAGAAAATAACAAATTCAACGAATTACCTTTGCAAATAGATCTATGATTACAGTTGATGCTCTGGGACTATCATTAGTATTAAGTCCAATAAACAATTTGCTAGTACTAAGCCAAGTTCTAACTCTCTAGCTGCTAATTTTAGATAGAAAAATTGTTTTCATTCTTAATACACTTTTTTTTTTTTTTTTGCTTATGTGCTTTTGATAGCCTTTGCTGAGTGAAAAGGTAAAATTGTGCTCCATTTAAGTCTAAATAGCTAATTTTACTGTATCTTTCATCCTTTGCTCAGTATTTATTGCCTAATTTTCACATTAATTATCTGGTTTTCATATTTGAATAAGAAGTAAAATAAATGCCGATAATAAGCCTAGATTTCTCTTATGTGATCCTAAAGGAAAAAGCTTTACTTAGGTCTCACATTTTTCTTTTTTACCATGTGACCATATGCTTTTTTACTGGACCTAGGCAATTATTTTATTTTTTAATATATTTTCAGTTAGATAGATTTTTTCTATGGGGGAAAATACTAACAGAAACAAATTAAAACCAGTCTTCAAATTTAGGTTCTTCAATTTTTCAGTGTCTCTATTGAAATCTAAGTTATTTTTCAAACATGATGAACTTCCAGTAAATCAGTGAGAGGGTAAACTGTGAACACACATTTAAAAAAAAAAAATAAAAAAAATGAATTGAATTGGATGATGTGTTCACAATAACATAAAAACCAGATTTATAACTTATGCTGTCTCCTTGTTTGTATTCACCTTTAAAACCAGGAATAATGCATTAAAACATAAAAATAGCTAAAGAAGAAGATATTTACTTGCACTAACAAGAAGGTGTTTCTGACTACAGGTTGTAGGTTTTTTAATTACATCTGCAAAGGGGTGTCAGGAAGATTAGTTAGGTAATTGTAGCTCTGTGCATTTTCTGAGTGTTATATAATTATTCCTAGTTGTAGAGAATGAGATTAATTTCTGAATTTCAAATAAATTAAGTGATATATTTATTAATGAGTCAGCTATCTACCCTAGTGGAGTCACTGGAAAATAGACATATAGAATGGTTTTCTGGCACATTTCTAATGGAGTGGAAGGATGACATACCTTAAAAAGGGAATACATAGCCAGGGAAGGCATTGTGGTTGAGACAAAGAAGGACAAAATCAGTTCCTCAAAATAATGACATACATTGCCATTGCCTGCTCTGTACTGTTGCCATCATTGGTGGGAATGACACTGTGCAAAATAACAGCTGCAAAACCAGCAAATGCAACAACAACCAACAGGAAGAGTCCAGGGAACTTTCCTGCTGACAAGTATCCGGTACCATTTGTGAAGTCATATTTTTGCCCCTACAAGGCTTCCACCCACTTCTGCAGGAAAGTTCATGTCTCCCATGGATCCTGTGTTAGATCTGCCAGAAGATGTAAATGTCTCATCCGTAAGAGAGTAACAGTGTATTCCATGTCCAATGCATTTACACAGGTTAGTAGATATGACACTTACTGGCTTAAGTTGCACCAGGGGAGGTTTAGACTAGACATTTGGAAAAAAATCTATACTGAAAGAGTTGTTTTGCATTGGAACAGACTGCCCAGGAAGGTGGTGGAGTTACTATCTCTAGAGGTGTTCAAAAAAACGTGTAGTTGTGGAACTTTAGGACATAGTTTATTGGTTATAACAATGTTAGGCACATGGTTGGACTTGATGATCTTAGAGGTCTTTTCCAGACTTAATGATTCTGGGATTTGGTGATACTGTCACATGAAGCCTAAAGATTACTGTCTACCCGGATGGATACTAGGTGTTCCAGTGCTCCTAAGGTGCCACCACACACCTGCATTTTCCACACACAGGAACCTAAACTAAACTTAACAGAATCACTGTCATGGTTTAGACTCAGCTGGGGGCTGAGCACCACATGGCTACTTGCTCACCCCCACCCCTTCCCCCAGTGGAATAGGAAGAAGAACAGGAAGAAAAAGACAAAATTCTGTGGGTTGAGATAATGTGAATTTAACAGAACAATGGAAGAGGAAAAGAAACAACAGTTCTAACAATAATAATAATAATGAAACAACATATAAGGTGAGTGATATGAAACACACCAGCTGCCTTGAGCCGCACTGACAGCCCCAGGACAGAGACTTGCCCACCCTGCCCAGCCCACCCTCTGCCTTTATGTAATGGGCATAACATCATCATGGTATTGAATATCCCACTGGCTTGTTCAGTAGTCTATCCTGGCTGTGGCTCCCTCCCAGCTTCTGGTGAAAATTATCCCTACCCTAGCCAAACCCAGGACAATCATTCAGCTCCACTAAGTGTACTGACAAGATTTCCATTGAGTGTAATACAATGTTATGGTCTACAGGTGATACAGACACTTAAAGATAGTCTCAGACTGAATCCCACCCAAAGACTAAATGATAGCATTGGATATCTAGTACATAGATACTCACAGAGATACAGATCTCATCTTTGCTGCTGCATCATGATAAAACAGTAAGTATTATTAATAGAGCTCCTATGTTCATGTTTTTCCTCCTGGCTGCTGGCAGAACTGTCCTGTACATCATTTTCTGTTAGCTGACCACCTAACATTTCTCTGTAATCTCCATATATGCTAAGGAATATAGTTCTTGGCTGCCCTGTGTAAATCTTTTATTGGTTCAACACCAGGACATACATGAAGCCAAAGGATCTCACAGTGGGTTCCTGGGCACCAGCTCTGCTAGTTTATATGCTCAATTTTTTTTTTTTTTCATTATTATTCTTTGTGGAAAATTGTCAACTATAGGAACATTTAATAAGAGTTAAGTCACTCACAATAATGCTGTCATATTCTTATAATTTTCTATATTTTCCAAGGTTCGATTGTTCCTTTTTGTCCACTGTTACTCTGTCAGCTATTCTAAGCTTTGACCTGCCTATCTGGGGCTGCTTTCAAAGTACCTGTATGCTTCCCCAGTTCAAACAATAGAAGTCTGGATTCTAGTGATTCTTCTCAAGACATGCCTGAGCATGATGGCAAGCTTTGGCTAATTTTAAGACCATATGTCTAAAACTTTTTGTGAGGATGCAGTTGCCAGAATAAGTCCTGTATTATTCACTCATGTCATATATTATAAAGGAATCTCCTGGCCATCCTCCAACATTAAAAATAACATAGCCTAGGCATAAAAAAAAAATAAGCAAAGGAACTATATAAAAAAATAAGTAGGCTAAAGTAGATGTGAGGTGCAAAAGAAGGGAGAATCTGGAGGTCTGACAAAATTTGAGTAATTAGGAACACATCTGCACATACCTTAGAACAAATTCATTCTGAGCTGCCCATGCTCCTACTCCAGTATATAAACTATTTTTAAGAAATAATTAAAAGAAAATGTGATAACAAGTCACTGTTTAAAGAGGACTTAGACATTTTTGAGTATATTGCTAATTATCCTATTAGTCTTTACAAAGTCTTCTTATATTTGTTGTTTTGTACGTATAAGCAGGAAGGAAATAATCACATTTATTTTTGAACATAAACCATAAGCAATCACCTTTTGTGTGTAGAAGAATAGGGAGAAGACATATAGGGGAGTAAGAGGAACATACCAGAAACAGAGATACAGCTAAATAATGATTTGTAGAGAAAGTAATGTAGAAATGCCAAGAAACTGAAAGAATGTACGAAATATATTTTTTTGGTTCTTTTTTACTAACTGAAAAAAAAAGCAAACAACCTCTAGTTAATTAGAAGAGGGACACAAATTATAATGGCCAAAACCTCCCAAATTTCAAACCTTCATCTCAAAATGAGAGCATTGCTGTGGGCACTTCACTTTACATCTCTGAGTTTTTCCATATGTAATTTGAAGATAAGTATTTATTCACCTCATAAAAGTCATATGAGGAATATTAGTAAATCTATGTGTGTAGCTTGATGTTAAAAATTATTTTGATTTTTAAACAGGATTTGTTTATTTAGTCGTACATGTCTTAAATGTTTTTACTGCAGTTGGTGTAAACATGGTTGTGGTGTCAGACATTCTGATCCAAAACTGTCCCACAAGAACTTTTAAATGAGATTTAAATTAACCAAAGGGGATCAGACATTGTCCTCTGAATGTAATAATCTCTGTCTTCTAGAATTATGGAAAAGTAATTAAAAAGCTGAATATAAGGATCCCAGACCACCCAGACCATGTTTCCCAGTTCATTCTTGCACTAACATTTTGAGAAAATCACATTAAGGTGTTTGACTTAAAAATTACTGTGCCAGATTCTCAGCTGAACTGAAATCAGTGGTGGGGAGCTGATTTACACAAGCTGTGGGTCTATGACATTGATTTAACTTACTCAGCTGTCCAAAAAAAAAAAATAATAATTCTTACAATGTAAATTTTTCTTTTTCTTGTTCATGACAAGCAACATTAAACTGATGAGATCCATGCAAAAGTACAAAAGGCTAGACTCTGACTTTAAGCACAACTCTGAATGTTGAGTGTCCCCAGTCCCACCACAACCACAGGAGGTATTGTTGCTCACAGACCCAATTTCTTCCTTGCTTCCTTTTACATACTAGGAGTTAATAACTGGTGAGGATCAACACTGAATACCTATGCTGCCACTGTTAGTTGGTTCAATTATTTTGTCTAGGAAAAAGAGGAAGTGAATCACTGCTGTGATTGTCTTCCATTTCATGTAGAGCAACCTGGCCTCATACAAGACCCATCAGGCCCAGGTGAAAAGAATAGTATAGATAGTGATGCAATCTATATGTTTTGGAATTACAGCAGCAGTAAATGAATAAGGAAGACATGGTAATTTCTTCAACTTTGCCATGCTCTCATCATACATCACTAGTTGAGAACCAGGCCCAGGAATGGTGTATAAAAATCACTTGGAAAAAGAATTTCATCCTGACTGTTCTTCAGTTTCTCTGGGTTTTCTTGTCCTCTTTAGATTGTCTGAAATAAAAAGATATTTATGACAGAGATTTTGCATCAAAATAACAAATTAGGGTCAAGTTCTCTAGATATTCCTAGAATTCTAATTCTATTTCCAAATTTGCTTTTATAATTACTGTGGCATTAGTTATCATAATTTAATGGAAGAAACAGGGAGATCCATATTAGCTAGGTAGGTTACAGACATAATGGAAAATCCCATTTTCGTTTATGGAAAATGAATAAATTCTTC